>JAMQGT020005662.1:0-20717 GCA_024447675.2 Pterophyllum scalare
CATGATTTGCTTCTGAAAACCTGACTACCCAGGGTTGAGCACCAGGAAGCAGATTCTGAGTCTCACATGCCTCTCTGCAGCTTCTCTCCCTCCTGCCTCCAAAGCCCCATCCCATAGAAGATTGGCTGTCCTCCAATACCACCAAAGAACAAATCTAAAATCAGAAACTATTTACAGCAGGATCAAATATGTTAATTTAAGCCATCATACTCCAGATTATTAACCAGAATGAAGCACATGTTGAGGAGGACTTTAGACTTTTCATTTCAGCTTAGTAATTAATTTAAAGCACAGTATAGTAGTTCTCATTTATTTCAGTGACCTTCATGATCTTGATGAAATTCAAAGCTTGTTTTATTTGTTATCTCTGTCATCTGCCTGATCATAGATTTGTCTGATTTCTAGTCTTTATTTATTTAATGTCTAGTTTATAAAAATAATTATAGTGGGTGATTTTAACATCCATGTAGATGCTGAAAATGACAGCCACAATATTGCATTCTGATCATTATTCTATATTCTATTTAGTAGTTCTCCAAAATGAGAAGGAAGCCTACCTACCACTTTATTCATACTCTGGATCTTGTCCTGACATACCTACATAATAAAGTGAATACTACAGTATTCCCTAAAGCCCCCTCCTGTCTATCATTTCTTAGTAACATTTACATTTACTTTAACTTATTACACAGCAGTGGGGATGTTCATTACAGTAGGATCTTTCTGAAAATGCTGTACTAAGAATAAGGATCTAATTCCTTCATTATTATGCTCTTCAGTGCCATGTGCCAACACAGTGCAGAGCAAGCCACCAGGCTTCTGCTCTCAGTGATATAGATTATAGATCCTTCAAATAAACCGTTCCTCTGCAGATGATCAGTTAGCTGTTTTACAACTACTCTTTCAAGGATTTTGGAGAGAAAAGGAAGGTTGGAGATTGGCCTATAATTAGCTAAGACAGCTGGGTCAAGTGATGGCTTTTTAAGTAGCGGTTTAATTACTGCCACCTTGAAGGCCTGTGGTACATAGCCACCTAATAAAGACAGATTGATCATATTTAAGATTGAGGCATCAATAATTGGAAAGACTTCTTTGAACAGTCTAGTAGGAATGGGATCTAATAACATGTTGATGGTTTGGAGGAAGTAACTATTGAAGTTAACTCCAAAAGATCAACTGGAGCCAAAGAGTCTAAACAAATACCAGCAGTGCTGAAAGCAGCCGAACATGAAGATAAATCTTGGAGATGGTTTTGAATAATTTTTCCTCTAATGTCTAAAATTTTATTTGTAAAGAAATCCATGAAGTCATTACTAGTTAAAGTGAAAGGAATACTCGGCTCTACAGAGCTCTGACTCTTTGTCAGCCTGGCTACAGTGCTGAAAAGAAACCTGGGGTTGTTCTTATTTTCTTCAATTAATGATGAATAGTAAGATGTCCTAGCTTTACGGAGGGCTCTTTTATAGAGCAACAAACTCTTTTTCCAGGCTAAATGAGCATCTTCTACTTTAGTGAGACGCCATTCCCTCTCCAGCTTACGGGTTATCTGCTTTAAGCTGCGCGTTTGTGAATTATACCACGGAGTCAGGCACTTCTGATTTGAGGCTTTCCTTTTCAGAGGAGCCACAGTATCCAAAGTCGTACGCAATGAGGATGTAAAACTATCGATGAGATAATCTACCTCAGTGGGAGCAGAGTTTAGGTAGCTGCTCTGCACTGTGTTGGCACATGGCACTGAAGAGCATAATAATGAAGGAATTAGATCCTTAAACTTAGTTACAGCACTTTCAGAAAGACTTCTACTGTAATAAAACTCATTCCCCACTGCTGTGTAATCCATTAAAGTAAATGTAAATGTTACTAAGAAATGATCAGACAGGAGGGGGCTTTCAGGGATACTGTTATGTTTCTAACAGTTTGTGGGCAGAGTACAAGAACTTCAAATTCATCTAATTTATGATCATGCTTGATGTTCTTTAAGATATTGCAGTTTAACTAAGTGATGTGTGTCATCTGGCTTCATGGATAGATAAAGCTGGGTATCATCTACATAACAATGAAAATTTAAGGAATGCATTTGACAAACACTGCCCTAAGGGAAGCACTAGAGACATAAATAAAAATGGTCCTAGCACAGAACCCTGTGGATGCCATAATTACTTTTGTGTGAGAGAAATAGATTCTCATTTACATAAGCAAATTGGTGTCTGAGATAAATACATATGAGCTGGACCAGTGACACACACAGGGTAAGGTCTCTGTCATCATGGGAGTGATCATCACAGTAGTTAAAATCATAAGGTCAAAGTCACTCAAAACCATCCTGCAGTAATCCTTATGACAGTAAATGTCTGTTGCAGCACAATTCCGCCATGTTGACACACATCCCCATGATGATAATGGTACGACGTCAAGAGCTACTTGTGTCCGGTAACGAGTTGACCAGTATATCAGGTTCTACAATGACAGGGGTGCTTTCAGCCGATTTCAGGGCCACCCCTCTGGTCCTACTCCAGCTGGAAAAGGACATTCTTCAAAGCACAGAAGCCAGGGGCAACATGCATATTTAACATGTCACTGTTTTCACTTGTGTGACTGAGTCTAAACACAGATTTTACCAGTTTATGACTAAATGTGTAAAAAATAAGAGTATGAGCAACACAGACCAAACACCTCTTAAATGATTAAAAGGTGGCTTGCTGTGAACGGCAGAAAAGTAAGCTAGCACTCGGGCCTTCTGAAAAGCTGAATTGAGATACAAACATGAGAATTAGCACAATAAATATTACCCATAGCCAATTACATTCAATAAAAATAAAGTGGAAGTGTATTTTAATTTTTGAGTTTTCTGTTTTTCTAGCAATGCTACTGGCCACCATATCTGCTTTACCTTATTTCTACACTATTTCATTTTCAAAGCGATCCAGCCACACACACACACACACACACACACAAACAATACTACTAATGAGTAGGCTACATAACCACCATATTGCTGTGTGTGTGTGTGTGTGTGTGTGTGTGTGTGTGGCTGGATCACTTTGAAAATGAAATAGTGTAGAAATAAGGTAAGCAGATATGGTGGCCAGTAGCATTGCTAGAAAAACAGAAAACTCAAAAATTAAAATACACTTCCACTTTATTTTTATTGAATGTAATTGGCTATGGGTAATATTTATTGTGCTAATTCTCATGTTTGTATCTCAGATTCAGCTTTTCAGAAGGCCCGAGTGCTAGCTTACTTTTCTGCCGTTCACAGCAAGCCACCTTTTAATCATTTAAGAGGTGTTTGGTCTGTGTTGCTCATACTCTTATTTTTTACACATTTAGTCATAAACTGGTAAAATCTGTGTTTAGACTCAGTCACACAAGTGAAAACAGTCATGTTAAATATGCATGTTGCCCCTGGCTTCTGTCTTTGAAGAATGTCCTTTTCCAGCTGGAGTAGGACCAGAGGGGTGGCCCTGAAATCAGCTAAAAGCACCCCTGTCATTGTAGAACCTGATATCTGGTCAACTTGTTACCAGACACAAGTAGCTCTTGTTGTTGTACCATTATCATCATGGGGATGTGTGTCAACATGGCAAAATGTGCTGCAACAGACATTTACTGTCATAAGGATTACTGCAGGATGGTTTTGAGTGACTTTGACCTTATGATTTTAACTACTGTGTGATGACTCCCATGATAACAGAGACCTTACCCTGTGTGTGTCACTGATCACTCATATGTATTTATCTCAGACACCAATTTGTTTATGTAAATGGGGAGTCTTCTTCTCACACGAAGCTTAATTATGGAGTTCCACAGGGTTCTGTGCTAGGACCATTTTATTTATATTATACATGCTTCCCTTAGGGCAGTGTTATTAGAATGCATTCCTTAAATTTTCATTGTTATGTAGATGATACCCAGCTTTATCTATCCATGAAGCCAGATGACACACATCACTTAGTTAAACTGCCGGAATGTCTTAAAGACATAAAGACCTGGGTGACCTCTAATGTCCTGCTTCTAAATTCAGATAAAACTGAAGTTCTTGTACTCTGCCCCACAAATCTTAGAAACATGGCAGTGCATTATTGAAAGCCCCCTCATGTCTGATCATTTCTTAGTAAAATTTATTTTAATGGATTACACAGCAGTGGGGAATAATTTTTTTGACTGTAGAAGTATTTTTGAGAGTGCTGTAACTAATTTTAAGGATATAATTCCTTCATTATTATGCTCTTCAGTGCCATGTGCCAACACAGTGCAGAACAGCTACCTAAGCTCTGCTCCCAGTGAGGTAAATTGTCTCATCAACAGTTTTACATCCTCACTGCATATGGCTTTGGATACTGGATACTCTGAAAAGGAAAGCCTCAAATCAGAAGTGCCTGACTCCGTGGTATAATTCACAAACACGCAGCTTAAAGTAGATAACCCGTAGCTAGAGAGGGAATAGCAGCTCATTAACTTAGAAGATGCTCGTGTAGCCTGGAAAAATAGTTTTTTGATCTATAAAAAAGACCTCCGTAAAGCTGGGACATCTTACTATTCATCATTAATTGAAGAAAATAAGAACAACCCCAGGTTTGTTTTCAGCACTGTAGCCAGGCTGACAAAGAGTCAGAGCTCTGTAGAGCCGAGTATTCCTTTCACATTAACTAGTAATGACTTCATGGATTTCTTTACAAATAAAATTTTAGACATTAGAGAAAAAATTATTCAAAACCATCTCAAAGATTTATCTTCATGTTCAGCTGCTTTCAGCACTGCTGGTATTTGTTTAGACTCTTTGGCTCCAGTTGATCTTCTGGAGTTAACTTCAATAGTTACTTCCTCCAAACCATCAACATGTTTATTAGATCCCATTCCTACTAGACAGTTCAAAGAAGTATTTCCAAGTATTGATGCTTCAATCTTAAATATGATCAATCTGTCTTTATTAGTTGGCTATGTACCACAGACCTTCAAGGTGGCAGTAATTAAACAGCTACTTTAAAAGCATCACTGACCCAGCTGTCTTAGCTAATTATAGGCCAATCTCCAACCTTCCTTTTCTCTCAGAAATTCTTGAAAGGGTAGTTGTAGAACAGCTAACTGATCATCTGCAGAGGAATGGTTTATTTGAAGAGTATAATAATCTATATCACTGAGAGCAGAGTTTAGGTAGCTGCTCTGCACTGTGTTGGCACATGGCACTGAAGAGCATAATAATGAAGGAATTAGATCCTTATTCTTAGTTACAGCACTTTCAGAAAGACTCCTACTGTAATAAAACTTATTCCCCACTGCTGTGTAATCCATTAAAGTAAATGTAAATGTTGCTAAGAAATGATCAGACAGGAGGGGGCTTTCAGGGAATACTGTTAGGTCTTCACTTTCTATGCCATATGTCAGGACAAGATCCAGAGTATGAATAAAGTGGTGGGTAGGCTCCTTTACATTTTGAGAGAAGCCAATTGAATCTAATAATAGATTAAATGCAGTGTTGAGGCTGTCATTTTCAGCATCTACATGGATGTTAAAATCACCCACTATAATTATTTTATCTGAACTGAGCATTAAATCAGATAAAAAGTCTGAGAAATCAGACAGAATCTCTGAGTAAGGACCAGGTGGACGAGAGATAACAAATAAAACAAGTTTTTGAATTTCCCAATTAGGGTGGGCAAGACTAAGAGTCAGGCTTTCAAATGAATTAAAACTCTGTCTGTGTCTTTAATTAATTACTAAGCTGGAATGGAAGATTGCGGCTACTACTCCTCCTCGACCTGTGCTTCTAGCATTCTGACAGTTAGTGTGACTCAGGGGTGTTGATTCATTTAAACTAACATATTCATCCTGCTGTAAATAGTTTTCTTCTGATTTTAGATTTGTTCTTTGGTGGTCTGGGAGCAGGCACCGTCTCTATAGGGATGGGGCTTTGGGGGGATGGCAGGAGGAGAGAAGCTGCAGAGAGGCATGTAAGACTGCAAATCTGCTTCCTGGTCTCAACCCTGGGTAGTCAGGTTTTAGGAGGGTTGATAAATTTGGCCAGATTTCTAGAAATGAGAGCTGCTCCATCCAAAGTGGGATGGATGCCGTCTCTCCTAACAAGACCAGGTTTTACCCAGTAACTTTCCCAATTATCAATGAAGCCCACGTTGTTTTTTGGACACCACTCAGACAGACAGCGATTCAAGAACAGGGGGTGGCTCTCTGAGGTTTTCTCAGGGTCCTATTCCAACTCCTAGCAAGCTGCTGGAGGGGATGTAAACACAGAAGGACCGGTCTAGAAGGAGGGAGAGGGAGAGATGAGTTATGAACTGGAGTAAGCATAACATAAATGTACATAGGGAGGTAGCGGAGGTGGAGGCTTACATAGGGAGCTGTAAGACAAAATCCAGAGGGAGCAGCAGGTGGCTGAACAAGGTGGTTTCCCCGACATTTGCAGACACTCTGACAAGGACAGGAGGCCAGAACAAACCCTTAAATACTATCATGATGCGTTAACTCGCTACAGGTGTGCAGAGCCTCTACACGACAGCTTCCAGCCCCGCCCAACAGAGGAGGAGAAAACAAACTGCCAACCGCCTGCAAAGACAAAACAGCAAAACAAAGGCCATAGCACACCACTCCATGACAGAATGAAACTTTATTAATCCCACAATGGGGAAATTACAGTTAACAGAACACCCATCCAAGAAGACAAACAAACAAACAAACATGGGAGATAGGTGAACTGTGGCCATGCCACCCCCTTCTGGAGGCGCTGCCATTAAAAAGATGGAAACAATAGCGAAAACATATAAGGATGAGTGAGGGGAAAAAAATCATCTCATACTTTGTCTACATACACACATACACAATATAAGGTTACAAAAACTTCTGCAATAGTGCAAGAAGCACATGGCATATACAATAGCATGGGAGCAGTAGGGTGGGGATGGGCAGGGATGGAAGGGAGCCAGCAGAGGCGAGAGGGGGGGTTGGGCTACTATGGGGCTGACTCAACTCCCCTCCTCGGCTAACAGAGGTAGAAGAGGTAGAGGTAGAAAAAAATGTTGATCAGCAGCTAGGTGAAGGGAGATCAGTCCAACACAGATCAGAAGAAGACAGGATGACAGGTTTCATTCTGTCATGGAGTGGCGAGCATATGTTTACAAAATATTCAGGAGAAAACTGAGATAAGCAGCAGTCCAAGGCCACAAGGGAGCTAAATTTCTGATTCTATGACTTGTTTTGGAACAGGCTGTACTGATTAATTTGTTGACAGCCTTTAGTCTTTCTGGTACCTCTCAGTGGCGAAAAAAAATCCAATCCAATCATCCGAATCCTCTTGTTCCTCTTGCCTCTTGCCGTGCAGAAACAGATACCTCTCCAAGATCTAATCCCTCCAGTCAGTTTGAGGTATACTGAGTCTGAGTTTGAGTCTGTACCTTTCTGCATAACCCATCATAAGCAGCCTTACCACGGCCCAACAGCTGCCCAGACTTCCTGAAAATAGAGAGGGTGTCTGTCTCCTGAATCCAAACCTTATGAGGAGATGAACTTCTTCTGACTGGTGCAGAGAATGGGTTGACCTGCTGCTGATTGGCTGTATGCAAATACCCCTGCTCTGTAGTCAGGAATATGTGGAATGCAGTACAGGACTACAGCTGACCAGATGGCCTTTTGTACACCATGCATGGACAGTTTCACCACAATCCAGCACCCTGCTAAGCGGAAGGAAGGAAGGAATGAAGGAAGGAGCCCCCCCCCCCAAAAAAAGACAAAAAAACAAAAAACTCAATACCTAAGCTGTAGATACAATTGAGGGGGAGGCAGCAGTTAAGAGGTGAGTGGGGACGCCTCAGTAGCCCCATCCACCAACCACAGGGTAACGCACCTGGACCACCAAGGTGTAAACTGACTTGTTACCCCATTCTTTTAGTGTACCTACCTTTAAGTATTTGTAGGTAAATATAATTGCATTGTAGTTTAAAATAAAATACATTGAACTTCAATTGAATTATAGAGGAATTACAGCCTTGGTTACGAGCCATATACACCAATTATATTCACCGACCCTATAAATGCTGCATTAGTAACATTCATTAACATGGTAAGCTAGGCAAAAGATAGGACTACACTTTGCTTGCAAAGTAAAGATTAAGGCTAGTTCTGCAGAATATATATACACTGCTCAAAAACATAAAGGGAACACTCAAATAACACATCCTAGATCTGAATGAATGAAATATTCTCATTGAATACTTTGTTCTGTACAAAGTTGAATGTGCTGACAACAAAATCACAAAAAATCATCAATGGAAATCAAATTTATTAACCAATGGAGGCCTGGATTTGGAGTCACCCACAAAATTAAAGTCTAAAAACACACCACAGGCTGATCCAACTTTGATGTAATGTCCTTAAAACAAGTCAAAATGAGGCTCAGTATTGTGTGTGGCCTCCACGTGCCTGTATGACCTCCCTACAACGCCTGGGCATGCTCCTGATGAGGTGGCGGATGGTCTCCTGAGGGCTCTCCTCCCAGACCTGGACTAAAGCATCCGCCAATTCCTGGACAGTCTGTGATGCAACGTGGCGTTGGTGGATGGAGCGAGACATGATGTTCCAGATGTGCTCAATCGGATTCAGGTCTGGGGAACGGGCGGGCCAGTCCATAGCTTCAATGCCTTCATCTTGCAGGAACTGCTGACACACTCCAGCCACATGAGGCCTAACATTGTCCTGCATTAGGAGGAACTCAGGGCCAACCGCACCAACATATGGTCTCACAAGGGGTCTGAGGATCTCATCTCGGTACCTAATGGCAGTCATGCTATCTCAGGCGAGCACATGGAGGGCCGTGTGGCCCTCCAAAGAAATGCCACCCCATGAATGGATGGATGGATGTATGTTTCTGCTTAGTTTGGTCTTAGTTTTGGCCATTTTGAGTTTTGTATTCTAGCTTATTTCTTTTCGTGATTTTATTTTGGATCTTAGTTCTGTCTGCTTTTGTAATTTATTAATTCTTTGAATTTGTTTTCCTGGCCTCCTGTTTCCAGTTACTTCCTGTTTTATTTTGTTTTATTTTATTATTTTAGTTTTACATCCCTTGTTTTGTTTCTCAATTAAGTTCAGCTGTCATCCCAGGTGTCCCCTGTTTGCCCTCATCACAGTGTGTATTTATTTTCTTCAGTTTATCTTAGATCTTTGTTGTGTCCTCTCTCATTGGTTGTGTCTCCCTGCTGTGTTTTCAGTTTGATCTCTTCCTGCCTTGCTCTGTGCATTTTTTTGTTTTTTCCTGAGAATTACCAGTAATAGATATGAGTTTGTTCGTTTGTTTTTAGCTTATTCCTGTGTTCTGCATTTGGGTCCAAATCCTGCCTGCCACACAGCTGTACATGACACTATGAGAATTCCTGTATGCAGTTTAGTGCTGCAAACAAGTTGTAAGGGCTGGTGTTTGTGGCTAGTCATCAGCTTGATTTAGTCTCAAAAGGTAAATAAACTGGGGGATGAAACCTAATTCAGGTATATAAACATGGAGAGACAAAGCATGCTCCAATATAGTAGACTAAAGTCCTGTTTTTCTCTGGATGTCTTTTTGATATGGTTATAGCAGCAGTGCTGTGGCAGTCTACTGGCAACACAAAGTCAGTCATTTAGTTATGGGTTAATGTGTTTTAGACAATTGAAAGACAAACTGAAGACAAAGCCAAGCAGTGGTGGCTGATTCATCAAACTATATTTTGACCTTGGTGCAGGAGTGAGCATCCGACTCCAATAATAAATGTAGTAATGCTGCATTTGATGAGGTTATTGACTGTGAATAATTCAATATTCTTCAATGTTACAGTCTGGGTTTGAAATGAAAAATTCAAATGAGTGTTGAGGAGCTTATACTGTTCATGCAGTGTCAATACAACAAGCTCTGCTTTATTACTTTTGGATACCAGGAGGGTATATTTGGTACTTCTTATTAACTGGGTGCCATTCTATAATTTTGTCAATGACTGAATACATTCAGAATACTTAATCCTATCTAGCTATTGACCTAATTATAATTTTCAAAATTTCCCATCTTTGCAAAACCTGTACATTTATTTCTCTGGCAGTATTATCATTAAAATTCCAAATGTGCCCAACTGCACCTAAAATAGTAGAGAATAACATCCAAGTCTCTGCAGCTGATTTTAGTTTTCTAGTGTACACCACCTCATCCTCAGTGTGACCTTGCTGACAGTGAACAGAGAAAAAAACAAATATATGGCTCAGGTAGTAGTGTACAGCTGTATTTGTTGTCCAAACTAAATCCTGAGTTTCTAGGGGCACACTGAGAGTTTGCAGCTTCTGGAACACATTGGCTTCAATTTATTCATGTAGCCCTGTGCTTTATTTGATGATAGGAGATGTTATATAACTAAGATTTTGATTGGATAACAAAGTAAAATACTAGACAGTACGCAGTTATGGCAGAAACAATCACAGTAGAACGTTCCTCCAGCAGGTATAACCTAGGATAAGCAATTGTATTGATTGGTCTGATAAACTGTGTTCAATAATGCGTGGGACAGTTCTGTTACAATGCAGGTTGATCTGTTGGTTTCTGACAAAAGCACTTTAATGATGGATATAAAAAGCTTTTTGAAAAATGAAAAAACGTAGAAGGCATGAGGCACAGGCAAAGGGAGAGGCAACAGAGTTGCCTCCTATTGTTGCTGGAACAGAGACCGGGCATGAGCTAGCAACTGCCTCAGATACATTCTCAGGTTTCTGAAGTAGAGTGCTCTCAGTGCTTCTAAAATGTTTATCCTTACAAGTTAGAGCTGGTATCTCTGGCGCACTGAGCCAAACTTATCAGTCTTTGACACTGAAAAACAAATTAATTATTCAAAATAAAGTTATCCAAAACCTCAGGAGGACATTGGGGGAAAAAGGACCCCCCCCCCAAAAAAAATTTTATTGTAAAAATGACATCATGCATGCTTCTTAGAGTACTATCAGGCTCTCAAAGATCAGACATAATGCTTAGTCAAAGATCTTAGGTATATATGTATCCATCCATTCAATTTATTCTGCTTAGATCATCTGCCGTGACTGGTTGGGCTGAGGGGAGAGAAACAGGACAAAAGACATGCTGTGGAAGAGAGCCAGAGATTAATAATAACAAATGAATAAATGCAGAGTGGGGTATAAATAGACTAAAAAGAGGTGAATGAAAATAAACACTGAGTACATCATGGGAACCCCCCAGCAGCCTAGGCCTATAGCAGCATAACTAAGGGAGGGTTCAGGGTCACCCGATCCAGCCCTAACTATAAGCTTTATCATAAAGGAAAATTTTAAGCCTAATCTTAAAAATAGAGAGGGTGTCAGTCTTCCAAATCCAAATTCAGGAGATGGTTCCATAGAAGAGGGGCCTGAAAGCTGAAGGTTCTGCCTCACATTCTACTCTTAGAGATCTTAGGAAGCACAAGCAAGCCAGCAATCTGAAAGTGAAGTGCTCTACAGAGGTGATATAGTACTTTAGTCTTTAAGATAAGATGGGGCCTGATTATTCGAGATGTATGTGAGAAGAATTTTAAATTCTATTCTAGATTTAACAGGGAGCCAATGAAGAGAAGCCAATATGGGAGAAATATGCTCTCTTTTTCTAGTCCCTGTCAGTACTCTAGCTGCAGCATTTTGAAAAAACTGAAGGCTTTTCAGGGAGCTTTTAGGACAGCCTGATAATAATGAATTACAGTAGTCCAGCCTAGAAGTAATAAATGCATGGATTAGCTTTTCAGCATCACTCTGAGAAAGGATGTTTCTAATTTTTGAAATATTGTGCAAATGCAATAAAGCAGTTCTATATATTTGTTTAACATGTGAATTGAAGGACATATCCTGGTCAAAAGTGACTCTCGCAGGCCTTTTTTCCACTGACTGGGTGCCGATGCCAGTATTTGAACCGTTCAAGATTGGTTTGATGAACATGAAAGTGAAGTTCAACGTCTCCCATGGCCTGCACACTCACCAGATTTAAATATTATTGAGCCATTGAGGGTGTTTTGGAGGAGCGAGTCAGGAAATGTTTTCCTCCACCAGCATCACGTCGTGACCTGGCCACTATCTTGCAAGAAGAATGGCTTAAAATCCCTCTGACCACTGTGCAGGACTTGTATATGTCATTCCCAAGATGAATTGATGCTGTATTGGCCGCAAAAGGAGGCCCTACACCATACTAATAAATTATTGTGGTCTAAGACCAGGTGTTTCAGTTTCATTGTCCAACCCCTGTATATACATCCATACCCATACACATATACATAACTGAATAAATATAAACAATATAAAATAAATAGTTTCAGATGGAGTAAAGGTAGTGACACGTGGTGCCACAGCAGTGATTTATGCAAATGATAGCAGCATAAGTGTGTGTGTGTGCGCAGAGTTGTGCAAGAGTAGTACAGCTATGCCTAAGCTAGCCCCACCAGAGTTCAACAGTCTGGTGGACCTGCTCTTAATGCTTCTCAGCCTCCTGCCTGAGGGGAGTGGAACAGAAAGTGTGTCTGTCATGTGTGTCTGTGTGGCAGAGAGGGGTGCACCCAAATGCAGGACGCAAAATAGAAATAAACTTAAACTGCTTCATTTGCAGATTATGTCAATAATACAAAAACACAAGATCTCAACCAAGGCAAAAACAAATATGAAGCCTGGGATAACCTGTATATTTCCCAGGGGGAGTTCATGTGTATGTTTTTGTACACCATCCGTTTAATAAACGTGCGTTCCCGGAGTCTGCCCTTGGGGTCCTCCCTCCTTCCTTCCGGCACAGCAGCTCTCCCACCGTGACATTAACAGAACACGAGGACTAGGATAAGCAGAGGGAATATAAACACCACCAAGGGAAGGGAACTAAAAACGGAAGGGCCAGGACACAGGGACAAAACACCCTTCAGGATGCAGGTGGCCCTTTTCCTGCATCTGGCAGTGTAAATGTCGGTAGTGGTGGAAAAGCTGACTCCAACTGTTCTCTGTGCAGCCTTCACCACCCTCTGCAGAGCTTTCTTTTCTGCTGAAGAGCAGTTTCCTTGCCACACAGTGACAGGGCAGGAGCACAGGATGCTGCCCACCACCACATCTGTAGAATGAGGAGAGGACTGAGCTTCCAAGTCAGCACACCTCCTGAGGAAGTAGAGGCGCTGGTGTGCCTTCCTGACCAGACAGGAAGTGTTGTTGCCCCAGGTCAGGTCATTACTCAGGTCTACATCCAAGTACCTGTAGCTGGGGACCACTTCCACTGCAGGTCCTCAAATGTGCAGGGGAAGAAGGGAGTGTCTGACCCTTTTGAAGTCCACAATCTTCTCTTTTGTTTTTGTCACATTGACAGAGATTCTTCTCTCTGCACCAATCCTCCAGGTGTTCTACCTCCTGCCTGTAGCTGGACTCATCATTGTCAGCGTTGCATCCGACCACTGCTGTGTAATCCGCAAACTTCACAATATGACAGTGTGGGATATTTTTTTGGATGGTTTTATACTCTTTTTATATACCATGTGTTGTGTGCTTTATATACAACTTTCTGATGATTTTATACTTATTTTTTTGTATGATTTTCTATACCATTTTTGATGTTTTTACACTACTTTGTGATTTTTATCTAGAAAGGTGCTATATAAATAAATTTTACTTACTTACTGATTTGAATGGACTACTGATCATTGACCTGATTGACTATTGATTTAATTTGATTATACTGTTTATTTTGTCTTATTTTGATTATATTAACTGAGAACTGTTGTTTTAAGTGTTAAGCTTTATGAGTCATTTATACTGCTTTTGCTGTCTTTCATTTAAAAGTTTTGTTTGATTGATTTGTACTTCTGATAAGTTTATGTTATTATTTAATTGAATTTATCAAAAGAAGTTATGTTGTGCCTCACTCTGGGGTTGTTGCCTGGCAGATTGGTGTGCAGGTCATAAATCAAAAGGATTTGACACTTATCAAAGGCCACCTGGGTTTGGGAAGTTTGGGATTTTCCATGAGGTAATCCTTTTTTACAGATGAGGTAATGGAGCTGTCAAAGAATTGCTGAGTAAGCATCACTTGTAAAGCACGTGAGGGGGAACGACACCAAGAAGGGCTGGATAAAGGCTTCTATGGAATATAAAGCCACTTTGGCATCATATTTCATAAACTGTTATAAAAAGGGTAAGATTTTAAATCAAAGCAATTAAACATATTTAAGATATGTAATTATTCTTAGGAAAGATTTGGGCCAAGATTGGGAAGCAAGATACAAGAAAAGATAATAATAATAATAAATAATAATAATAAAAGATAAAAAGATACAATAAATAACAAATATGATAAAGATCAGGAAATATGACATAATAAAAAGGAGTGATTAGATGACTATTTGAGTGATACATGGCAGCTCTCAGAAGCCCTGAGAGCTTTTCGTTGCTGCCTGCCACTATCACCTGTGACCTGCTTAAGGCATCAAACCTTGGGGGAGCATCGCTTTTTCCTCTTTTTTCTTTTTGTGCTTTTGCTGAACTCTTTGTTCAATAAACTGACTTGCAATTATTTTGCTCTATTTTTCTGGATATTTCCTCAAAGTGTTGATTCTAATTGGAGGTAAAAAAAAAACAAAAAAACTGCGAAAATAGAATTTTGGCCTATTCATTACTGCCCCAATTCTGGTTCGAACTGGACCCCGATCTACAGTTCATAGGGGAGGCAGATGCCTCAAGCTCTGAAGTAGGGGCAGTGTTGTCACAATGTGCTGGCTCAGCAGATAAGCTACACCTGTGTGTCCACAGAGTGGAACTACGATGCCAGGGACTGCAAGGTGCCAACTGTTAACTTAGCTTTTGTGGCAAAACTGTTTCTGGGGGCTTACCAACCATTTCTTGTATGGACAGATCACAAGAATCTCTGCTACTGTCAGCTAAGAGACTGAATTACAGACAGTGAAATTCTCCACAACTTACATCCTGGTATACACAATAACAAGCCCTAGATTTTTCAAGATCCTAGCAATGCCCCTGACAGTACAGTATTTATGCATCTTTACCATTTAACCACTATAAGTAATTTTTTTTGAACCTTTGAAATAAAATTAGTAACTGCCAAGTTTATAACAGGAAATGGTGCATCTTTTTTTTCCAAACTCTAACTACACTCTCTCTCTAAGAAAACCTGGGACACATTGAGGATCTCATTAGAAGCCACTTTCCACTAAAAAATTTGAATTTGTAAAAAGAAATGAACAACCCAATTTGACATGAGAATGCGTACACATGTATGTTATAGCCACAAGACTTTGTCTGGGGTTTGCTATGTGCATGTGTTTTGTGTTGCAGGGGTGGAGGTTCATGAGTTGGCAGGTAATGCAGAACACCTGCCCAGTGTTCTGCAGGGTTATTTAATTCTTGCGTTTTGAGGCCTTGTCCCATCTCTTCTCCTTTTACTGGTGTACTCTACTCAACTGATGATGCCTGTGCCATCTCCACGCCACACTGCAACCCCATTTGCTTCTTTTGTGCTGAAGTTATTATCAAATTGGATTTTACACACATCATATGCCATACACTTGCCAACTAATCCATGTACCACTTTACACCACTGATATGAACATACACACACCATCATTATTGTAGTAAACCCTTGGTATTCCCTATTCAGTTCATGACTTGATTCCATTCTTTGTTGTGGTCTATGAGCTGGTCTTAACACCATATCAGTAAGCATTAGTAAGTAGTAAATTGTCATGGAAATGCAGGTTAACAACTGTTCACTGGAATATTGAATATCTAGGTCTAGGACAGGCTTTGTAAATTAAACTACTACTACCATATAAATGCAAATCAGGACAGTAGAGACCAACTGCTGTTCCAGAAGTTACACTTACTAAGACGTTAGCCTTATTTATGGTACTAAAATGCACTGTCTCATTTTCTTGTACAAATTGCTTGGGCATAGATTAATCCTTTGAGCTAGTGATTCCATTCATGTCTTTTGTCCTGTCTCTCTCCCCTCAGCCCCAACCAGTTGTGACAGATGACTGCCCCTCATTGAGCCTGGTTCTGCCAGAAGTTTCTTCCTGTTAATAGAGCTTTTCAGACCTTCCACCTTAAATAACATACATAGAGACAAACAAAAAAGCCTTTTTAGAATATTTAAGATTTGAATCTTGCAGACTTTCAATCTGAACAGCTGTTGCGTACTATGAACTGAGGGAAAAAATGCTGGGTAGAGGCAAGAAAATAATTATTAACCTCAGAATATAAAAAGAACACCTTTCTCAGACCCTCTCTTTCCCTCTTGATAATTTCTGCAAAGTCCCTTAAAGTTCCTGTGGTAATAATGGAGCAGCACTCAGTTAACATTGTTGGTAGGGTGAAATTACCGCTATAAAAATGGAACATTTTCAGTTTATTCCCTTGATAACCAAGTCACACAATAAAAAAATGTGTGAACCTCCCCTGACCCCTACTTTCTGGCTTTTTTCTTTTCCTTGTCCTGAATTGTTTCATTTTGCTCTCCAATCTCAATCAATAACCCACACAGGGACTCTAAAGCTCCTTGCAGTCTATTGCAGAGTGTAAAGTCCTCACTGTTGACACATCAATAGGGTTTTACCTGCATCCCTCTCTTTCTGTACTTTGCTTCATTTTTCTTTGTTTGTAATCTTTATATCCCCCTATCATCTTCTCATGCTTACTGGTAAAAACCATGACAAGGACTTTTAGCAGGTGCTTCGCTTTGTCGCATTTTCAAGCTGCAGCATGTAGACTCCTCACAGAAGCATCTTTCAAAATGTTCCAATTCAGTATTCACTGTCAGTGTGATGTTTGCTATAGCTACAAGATGAAAAGCCTTATTGTAAGTGTCTCACCTTCAACAAGATATACCCCAGAAAACATCTCAGTGTCTTTCACGATATTTTTTATTGTCATAGGACAGGAAGACTTGGAAATTTGGACTCAACTTTCACTTTAAAACTCCAGGCTTTGGCTATTTGACATTAAATGACTGTTACCAAAAACTAATGATTAAAAACTAAACATCATGTTTGGGTGAAAGCTCCTTATGGCAGGTTTTTTGATTCAGATGAACTGAAATAATGCTCTAAGGGAAATTTTTTTTGTTACAGTTGGTCAGATATTTGAAAGGTGAAAAAATTTACAAAAATTCACACAAGTACGCAGTGGAAAGTATACTTTGGCACAGTCGCACATAGTTTCCTGATTAACTCTGTGAGGTCTAAGTCAACATTGGTGATTACCCAGATTATATATTTTGGAAAAAAGCAAAAAAAGATAAAATGTAAAAACAAATAAATAATGAACAAAAAGGATTTGATTTGTGTCATTAACACAGTTGCTGTGGATCCCTGATTACCAAGACTTGAGAGAACAATGAAAAAAAATCAGATACAGTAGAGTTAGGGTCATCATCAATAAAGACTTACAGAGTATCCACGCTGGAAGCGACAAGCAGCAATGTGGTTACTAGTGACCCTATAAAGTCAATGACTTGAAGCAATGGTGGGCAACAAAACCAATAGGGATGCAGGTGGGTCTCGAGACAAAATTTTAGCCATTGGGTACCATGGCACTACCATCTTTGCTGACATTGTGTAAAAGCCATCACCAGTAACAACTGGTATCCTGTAACCACATATCTGTGAAAGCTATGAGGGAAATTTATAATCATCTAATTTGTAAAGGTAGTGTCAAAGAGAGTGAGAGCCCTAAGCTCCCATCCCTTAACATCTGGCCTTGTTGTGGTTAATGTAGCACAGAGCTCAAGAAATATATCTATTATTGTGCTTTTGTGACTGTGAGGTAAGGTCATTTGTATATAATGAAAACAGGAGTGGTGACAAAACATTCAAACATTTTCACAATAGCTGATTTTAATGCTACGGGTCTGTAGTCATTCACACAGCTTGGGTTAGGTTTCTTGGGTACTGTTACAATAACAGCTGATTTAAAACATGCTGGAACTTTCTGTTGGGTTAAAGAACAGTTAAAAATGTCAGTTAAAATTGGGGCCAGTGACAAGGTTTTTCAGTGGCTGGGCCCCTGAGGTGGATGAAGTTCACCCTGAGTTTCTAAAAGCTTTTGTCTTGGGTGATAAGTCTCTAAAACATCATGTTGAAGTTGCCTCTGGACTGGCAGACCAGTGGTACCCCTTTTCAAGAAGAGGGACTGGAGGGTGTACTCCAGTTTCCAAGGGATCACACTTCTCAGTCTCCCCAGGAAGGTCTATGCCAGGGTGCTGGAGAGGAACGTTCATTGTCACTAGCCTAATCCGTTAGTTTAACCTCAGATTCAGAAGGAGCAATGAAGGACCCCCTATCCTGGTCATGGAACACTGGACCAGTTCTTTATCCTCTCAAAGTTGTGTGAAGGAGTGTGAGAGTTTGCTCAACCAGGCTACATGTGTTTTGTGGATTTGCAGAAGGACTTGACTGTGTCCCTTGGAACATCCTGTGCTCCAGGAGTACAGGGTGACTGGCTTGTTGCTATGGAACATTCAGACCCTATGCAGCTTTAGTGAGAGCTTGGTTTGCATTGGCTGCAACACTGCATTGCTGGCAGTAAGTCAGACTTGTTCCTAGTGAGAGTTGGACTCTGCCAAAGCTGCCCTTTGCCACCAATTCTGTTCTTAACTTTAATGGAAAGAATGTCTAGGCCTTTGGTGGGCTTAGCATCATGTCTCTGCTCTTTGCAGATCACGTGGTTCTCTTGACCTTATCAGTCGGTGATCTCCAGATTGCACTAAGGCAGTTTGCAGCCGAGTGTGAAGCGAACAGGAGTCTAAAACATGGCCCTCAGGTGAAAAAAAAGGTGGAATTCTCACTTTAGGTCAGGCACAAGTTGGTATCCCAGGGGGAGGAGTTTATGGATCTTGTTCACACAAGAGGGAAAAGTGGAGTGAGGGATTGACACATGGACTGGTGCGACATGCAATGATGTGAACACTGTAATAGCCTGTTCTGGTGATGAGGGAGCTGAACTGACAACCAAATACTTACCAATCAATCTATGTTCCTACCCTCACCTATGGCCACAAGCTCTGGGTAGTAACTGAAGGAAAGCAACTCACTACTCCTCCACATTGAAAGGAGCCAGTTGAGGTGGTTTGGAAATCTGACTAACCAAAACAAGGACACACTGGAGAGATTATTATTTATCTCAGCTGGCTTCGGAATACCTTGGTGTCCCAAGTACATGGATGCATGGATGGATAAACTATATTTTGGAAGTCAAAAATCTATTCTGTGGAGAATGGATAAGACAGCTCCAACATTTACCTAAATTATCATGCCTGTGCTGATGTGAAGTAAACCTGAAAGATCTGACATGTTTTCATAGATTAAAAATCATGTTTTCGACCTTACCTTACCTTTCACACTGATAGTTATATGTTTGCCTGTATGTACAGGTCTCTGGCCTTGAGCTGACTGTGATTGTCTTAGAGCACTTTGTAGTCAGCAGCTGGTTGGAATCTATGTCTCAAATGTCAGTGCTGACTCGTAGGGGCCAGCGCGTGAGGAAACCCCCACAGGGCCTCTAAGTGCTGCCTGCAAGACACAGCGAAGACTAATGGATAGTTTGAGGTGTGCTCATCGACCAGTCTGCCATCTATACCCTACAAATCCTCCTACTGCTCCACTTTCTTTTACAGAACCAAGAAAATGTGTATTTGCATTATTTTTTCATCTTATGTGCACAATACACGTGTAAGTTTATACAAGAGGCAGTGTTTTTGGTTGATTGCTCAATTTGGTTCATCATTTTGGTGGATTCTACTGTCAAAGTAAACTTAATTTTTTAAAATAAATTATTCTGGGCTCAGTTGATGAATGATGCATATATTTGCATTTATTTGAAACCTTTTAGCTTTCATTGTATATAGATGGACTGACCCTTTAAATTGCTGTGATGTAGAGACAGCCCTGGATAATTGTCAGGAAATATGATTTCTGTAATACAATAACAATCCAAATAATTGCCACCTGTTGCCACATTTTCTTAGTTACTAATTTCCTGAGAGGTCACACACTTTATGGTAAATGTTCATGCCACAATAATTATACCATTATCACCACTGCAGATAATGACTTGAATTTAATGGGGAAATGAAAAATTTTATAAACCTGACAAATATATTTTTGACTTTAGCAAATAGATCAGATTTTGAAAATCCAAATATTCTGACTTCTCTAATAAGGATATTGCTGTTTAAGAAATTGTTTAACTATTAAACTGTGACTCTATGTGACAGCAGTCTGTTAACAGCCCTGGGTTTCAGTACCAAATGAGTGGAGTCAGGTTCAGTCCAGGCAAAGAGGTCAAAGACTGTGTGAGCAGAGCAGAACTCTCCATCTCTTCTTGGTGCCACACCCCTAGTCAAAATCCATACTATTCAGTCAAATAAAAGGCATTTAGGGTTGCAGCAAGCTAACTGTTGGCTTGTTTTTAGAATTAGTTAAAGGCAGCGATTAAAAATTATATGCAGTGTAATTTTTGTAATTTTACCACACTACAATAAGATCCAAGAAAGTTGATTATATTCATCTTGATGTAACATTTTCAGTGATTCATTTCATCACTTATTCCAAGTGACTTCTTCAGTCTACACTACACTAGAATACACTACACTATTTATTATTGTGTACAGTACAATACAATGGAAGAGAGCTGAAGACTAGATTGGAGAAACATAGTGTTGATCTTGCATTCTGGTTGTTGAC
>JAMQGT020005663.1:0-17712 GCA_024447675.2 Pterophyllum scalare
TAGAATAGTTTGTTAGTCTCTATTTTTAGTATTGTTTGTTTAATTTTTTTACCTCTATTGTCTGGATTCTATCTAGCGCTATATTCAACCCTCCTCCTTTATACCCTTGGTGTCAAAGCGAGGTACAGTGGGGGGTATAAGTACATGAAGAAGACCCACTTCCGCAATGAAGGACATGTGAATTCCGGTACAGACCAACTTCCGCTATAGAGTTCTGGTATGGAGGCGCCCTCTTGCCTGCAGCCAGGTACTCTTGGGGTTGTCAAAGCGTATGAAGGGATGCAGTATGAAGGCTGTATGTACACAAAACACGGGGACAGCGGAGGATTTCAGGTTTCCGGTCTATCTCCAAACTCTCCAAAATTGCCGATGCCATTGGAAAAAATTGCTAAATTTAGCACTAGTCATTTTTTGAAAAAAGTCACCTAGGGGGGTCTGAAAAGTTGCTAAATCTAGCAACAAAGTCACTAAGTTGGCAACACGGGCCACAGCCACCCCTTAAAATAATATGGAAAAAAAAGGGAGATAACTGCAAATTCATCAACAATCTACTTTTCCAGTAGGTTTGGTTTGGCCTGGGTTGTAACTCATCTATACTGTTTAATTTAATGCCTTAAAAAAACAGATAAATTATATAATTGTTTTCAGCTTCAGTAGCCAAACCATAAGTGTGCTGAGAAACAGAACATCTGAAATGTTGAAGTGATTCTGCAGGAACCTGTTCAGGAAAGTACATCATTGTTGTTGATGTAGGTCTCCAGCTGGTGAATTGTGCAGTCCTGCAGTTGCTGGAGCTAAACCGACCATGCAGCAGACATTTGGGTAATCCGTGGCTGTAACAACACTGGCTGAAGCATTTTGAATCAGAGGCGGCCATCTTCACTCAGCCACTGTGACTGCAGACTCGGTGTGTGAGGTATGCCGACGAGCCGCAGCATCCTCTGTCCAAACCCAGCAAGGGAAATCAGCCTGCTAATTTGCAGGACGCGCCTCCTTCCTTGTTTTTAAGCATGCATGGCTGCAGCTAAACAAGCAGAGTGGAGGAGGGGGCCCAGAGAAAAGGGCTTGCTTTCACTGTTTGAAAAGATAGAGCCAGATAACGAGGCCTCCTCCTAACCTGTCTGCACCTTTTAAACAAATTATCCGAGCTAATGTCCTCAATGAGGCTGGGAAAAATGAGGCCAGATGATAAAGGAAAATAAATAAGCACGTTTAATATTAGTCAAAGAAAGTTAAAGTACATGTTTGCTCTTAACTGCTGCTGTATGAAGTAAATCACATTTAACACAAAACAGCCTCTGGGGTCAAACTGTTTTAATCAACCCTACTCCCTGTGGGTTGTGTACTCTTTGCTGTTTCTGTTTCAAAGACATACATTCAGCTACTATATGTCCAGCAGTCAGCTGACCGTAAATATGTACACATGTACTTTCTAATGTGTGTTATCATATAAAACCTTACCATGGTAATTAATTGTTTAAAGGATTTCAAACAACTTATATATATATATATATATATATATATATATATATATATATATATATATATATATATATATATATATATATATATTTCAAACATCAATATTAGATTAGATTAGAATAGATTCAACTTTATTGTCATTGAACACAGTAACAAGTACTCGAACAACGAAATGCAATTATGCCAGTAAAGTATATTTTGCTTTGTAAACACAATGGAGTAATGGTCTCCTCAGTGAGAATGGAGTCACATTCTGGGTGTTTGCTGTAATCTCAGCTTCTCTGGTAGCTGGTCTGACATGTATTATAAAGATAATGTACTATAAATACTCTAACTGTCATGGTTCCTGGGCTGTTGGCCCAGTATTTTGTGTTTTAGTTTTGTTCCTTAATATTTTGTTTAGAATAGAATGCCTTTATTGTCATTATACAGAATGTACAATGAGATTGGATAAGGCATTATGTTGTGTTTCTTTTGTTAAGCTCCTGGCTTAGGTTTAGGTTGTGCTGGTGTCCTATTCTTGTGCTTAATGGCTACCCTCTGTCCTTGTGTCAAGTTCTGGTGTCTTAGTCTTGGTCTGTGTTTCCACTTCCTGTCTTATTTTGGTAGTGTCTTATTTCGTGTGCAGTGTGTTTAGTTTCCCCTGGTCTCCTTGGAGTGATTGTGTTCACCTGTTTTCCCTCCCAGTTGTTTCCCATTGTCTCATTACCTAGTGTGTATATATTGTCTGTGTTCTGGTCAGATCCTTGTCGCATCGTTTTGTCATGGTGGAGTGTTCATGTCTCGACTCAGATTATGTTCCTTGTCTTACGCCCAAGAGGATTTTGTATTTTTGTTTTTTGACTCAACAATAAAGGTACAGAGTCCTGCATTTGGGTCCAACTCTGCCCGTTCACACTGCCTGCCCTGATAGTAACTGCTGTTACAGCTTTATGCCTAAGAGTAAGCAAGTTTTTAGTTTTTAAGTCAAATGTGTACATAGGCTAACATTATACACTGCTCAAAAAAATAAAGGGAACACTTAAACAACACAATATAACTCCAAGTAAATCAAACTGTCCACTTAGGAAGCAACACTGATTGACAATCAATTTCACATACTGTTGTGCAAATGGAATAGAAAACAGGTGGAAATTATTGGCAAATAGCAAGACACACTCAATAAAGGAGTGGTTCTGCAGGTGGGGACCACAGACCACTTCTCAGTACCTATGCTTTCTGTCTGATGTAGCATGACTGCCATTAGGTACCAAGATGAGATCCTCAGACCCCTTGTGAGACCATATGCTGGTGCGGTTGGCCCTGGGTTCCTCTTAATGCAGGACAATCCTAGACCTCATGTGGCTGGAGTGTGTCAGCAGTTCCTGCAAGATGAAGGCATTGAAGCTATAGACTGGCCCACCCATTCCCCAGACCTGAATCCGATTGAGCACATCTGGGACATCATGTCTCACTACATCCACCAAGGGAGGGAGGGAGGGAGATCCCTCAGGAGACTATCTGCCACCTCATCAGGAGCATGCCCAGGCATTGTAGCTGACTACCCAGGGTTGAGACCAGGAAGCAGAGTTGCAGTCTTACACGCCTCTCTGCAGCTTCTCTCCTCCTGACATCCCCCCAAAACCCCATCCCCATAGAGACGGTGCCTGCTCCCAGACCACCAAAAAACAAACCTAAAATCAGCAGAAAACTATTTAAACATAAAAATTCAAAAACAATAAATAATATAGTTTCATCAACTGCACAAACGAATAAAACAATTAAATGTGGATTATTAAACATTAGGTCTCTCTCTTCCAAGTCCCTGTTAGTAAATGATTTAATAATTGATCAACATATTGATTTATTGTGCCTTACAGAAACCTGGTTACAGCAGGATGAATATGTTAGTTTAAATGAATCAACACCCCCGAGTCACACTAACTGTCAGAATGCTCGAAGCACAGGTCGAGGAGGAGGCGTAGCTGCAATCTTCAATTCCAGCTTAGTAATTAATCAGAGACCCAGACAGAGTTTTAATTCTTTTGAAAGCCTGACTCTTAGTCTTGTCCACCCTAATTGTGAAATTCAAAACCTTGTTTTATTTGTTATTGTGTATCATCCACCTGGTCCTTACTCAGAGTTTCTGATTTCTCAGACTTTTTATCTGATTTAGTGCTCAGTTCAGATAAAATAATTATAGTGGGTGATTTTAACATCCATGTCATTAACTAGTAATGACTTCATGGATTTCTTTACAAATAAAATTTTAGACATTAGAGGAAAAAATTATTCAAAACCATCTCCAAGATTTATCTTCATGTTCGGCTGCTTTCAGCACTGCTGGTATTTGTTTAGACTCTTTCCTTCCAGTTGATCTTTTAGAGTTAACTTCAATAGTTACTTCCTCCAAACCATCAACATGTTTATTAGATCCCATTCCTACTAGACTGTTCAAAGAAGTCTTTCCAATTATTGATGCTTCAATCTTAAAAATGATCAATCTGTCTTTATTAGTTGGCTATGTACCACAGGCCTTCAAGGTGGCTGTAACTAAACCGCTACTTAAAAAGCCACCACTTGACCCAGCTGTCTTAGCTAATTATAGGCCAATCTCCAACCTTCCTATTCTTTCCAAAATCCTTGAAAGAGTAGTTGTAAAACAGCTAACTGATCATCTGCAGAGGAACGGTTTATTTGAAGAGTTTCAGTCAGGTTTCAGAATTCATCACAGTACAGAAACAGCATTAGTGAAGGTTACAAATGATCTTCTTACAGCCTCTGACAGCGGACTCATCTCTGTGCTTGTCCTGTTGGACCTCAGTGCAGCTTTGATACTGTTGATCATAACATTTTATTACAGAGATTAGAGCATGCCATAGGTATTAAAGGTACTGCACTGCAGTGTTTGAATCATATTTATCTAATAGACTCCAATTTGTTCATGTAAATGGGGAGTCTTCTTCACACACTAAGGTTAATTATGGAGTTCCACAGGGTTCTGTGCTAGGTCCAATTTTATTTACATTGTACATGCTTCCCTTCGGCAGTATTAGAAAGTACAGCATAAATTTTCATTGTTATGCAGATGATACCCAGCTTTATCTAGCCATGAAGCCAGATGACACACATCAATTAGTTAAACTGCAGGAATGTCTTAAAGACATACAGGCCTGGATGATAATTTCCTGCTTCTAAATTCAGGTAAAACTGAAGTTCTTGTACTCAGCCCCACAAATCTTAGAAACATGGTGTCAAACCAGATACTGGAGCCAAGGTAATGCCTTCCAGAGTAAGTAACACTGTGAGAAATCTTGGAGTCATTTTTGACCAGGATATGTCCTTTAATGTGCATATTAAATAAATATGTAGGACCGCGTTTTTGCATTTGCACAATTTTTCTAAAATTAGAAACATCCTTTCTCAGACTGATGCTGAAAAGCTAATCTATGCATTTATTACTTCTAGGCTGGACTGTTGTAATTCATTATTATCAGGCTGTCCTAAAAGCTCCCTGAAAAGCCTTCAGCTGATTCAAAATGCTGCAGCTAGAGTACTGACAGGGACTAGAAAGAGAGAGCATATTTCTCCCATATTGGCTTCTCTTCATTGGCTAACTGTTAAATCTAGAATAGAATTTAAAAATCCTTCTCCTAACATACAAGGTCTTGAATAATCATGCCCCATCTTATCTCAAAGACCTCATAGTACCGTATCACCCCAATAGAGCATTTCGCTCTCAGACTGCTAGCTTACTTGTGGTTCCTAGGATACTTAAAAGTAGAATGGGAGGCAGAACCTTCAGCTTTCAGGCCCCTCTTCTGTGGAACCAGCTCCCAGCTTGGATTCGAGAGACAGACACCCTCTTTATTTTCAAGATTAGGCTTAAAACTTTCCTTTATGATCAAGCTTATAGTTAGGGCTGGATCAGATGAACCTCTGAACCCTCCCTTAGTTATGCTGCTATAGGCCTAGGCTGCTGAGGGGGGGTCCCATGATGCACTGTTTCTTTTCATTCACCTTATTTACTTGTTTATACTTCACTCTGTATTTAATCATTATTATTAATCTCTGACTCTCTTCCACAGCATGTCTTTTGTCCTGTCTCTCTCCCCTCAGCCCAACCGGTCATGGCAGATGACTGCCCCTCCCTGAGCCTGGTTCTGCTGGAGGTTTCTTCCTATTTAAAGGGAGTTTTTCCTTCCCACCATCATCAAATGCTTGCTCATAGGGGGTCGTTTGACTGTTGGGTTTTCTCTGGGTTATTGTAAGGTATACCGACAATACAAAGCGCCTTGAGGCGACAGTTTGTTGTGATTTGGCGCTATATAAATAAAATTGAATTGAATTGAATCTTTGCATAAGTTCTGTAACAAAGCTCGCTGCCATTAGCTGATAGCTGAACATTCCACCCTCTCATCCAAAGATGATAGATTCTCGGTTTGTTATAGTTTTTGTGTCTGTCTTTGGTTTTGGTTATTGTATTTCATTCTGTTTTCCCTTTGTTCTTGTCTTCCCATGTCTCTGTGTTCCTGTCTGTTTTCCTCAGTGTGTCTGCCTCAGCTTGTCTTGGCTCCTTGTCCCATGTTTTGTATTTAGCTTCAACTCCTGTTGTTTTCCTGCATGTTGGGTTTAGATTTCAGTTTATCATGTTCACTTCCGGTTTATTTTGGCAGTTCCTTGTCCTGTGTGCTTTGTATTTAATTTTACTTCCTTCGTGTCATTAGTGTCATTTTGTTCACCTGTACCTCGTCTTCCCCAGCTGTCTCTTTTTCCCTTATTACCTAGTGTGTGTATTTAAGGTCTCAGTGTTTTATAGTTTTTTTGTTGTGTTGTTGTCTGTGTACCCTTCCTGCTGTGTGTGTATTCTGTTTTAGTTTCCAAGTGTCTGGTTTAGTTTATGGTTTAATATATGATCCTGGATTTTTGTGTTTTGTATTTTTGGACATTTGAAAGAGTTTCAGCATTGATGTTGCCTTAGACTTTGATTTTGTCTCATGTGTCCTGCATTTGGGTCCACCCCTGCCAGCTACACAGCCTAACCATGACACCATGTTGGAGATGTTCATCTGTTATGTACAGTCTTTGGTTAACTGCACTCAAACTTGAACCACCCAGAGTCTCCAACACAGTGAACCCTGCAGTTCCACCTAATGTTGTGCCTTTATTCCTCTACACATTAAACTGGCCCTCAGACATAAATTCAACTTCATTGCATTACTTTCCTCTCCCTTCCTCTTTTGTCACCATTTTGGTTTCCGGCAGTGTTTGCCTGCTTCCACACCTCTTTTGGCGCCTAATTGCAATTCCTCAGACACTGTTTTAGTCATTTATTAGAGTTAAATATAAGCACTGCAATAAGGTTGTGTGACTGTCTCTATAAAACCTGCTAATTGTTGCAATATTCCACTTTTCTTTGTCTAGAATGTGATTAGCACCTACCCAGCATCAATGGAATCAAACATTATTTACACGTTCATTTTTGGTGCTGAAAACTGAATATTCACCCTGAAACCTTCAGGAATTTTTTTTTTACTTTCAATCTAACACTTTGTTCCTCAGAATAGATAATAAAATCTAACAACTTATTGAGATGCACTCCCGCTAACGATCCGACTACCAATGAAGAAGAGGCAGAGCCCACTTTGGGTGTCAAAAATGCTGGAGGCTCTTCAGCAACTCGACAGCGACCACCCGCAGACGGCTGCAGGTCCTGTTTTTCTCTCATTTTACTGCACATGTTTATGTAAATGAGCCCCCACTGTGGCCACCCACCCCCTACATCTAACATTAATTAGCACAGTGCTACCCTGCTCAATATTTGGTAACAGAGCCACTGATGGCGGATGCAGAAATTTGCAGGATTTGGCTTTTAATGAAGTGCAGAAGAGCACAGGTGCACTAACGAGCAAAAAGGAGTTAATTTGAAAAAAGATTATCCTGTTTATGGGTGGGGGGATTAATGGGGTGACTGAAGATTTTATTCCACGTTATGGATCTCTTATGTTTACAGAATGTGAACAATCTGACAGAAATACTGATATGACTAATAATTTTGGTTGTCCACCAATCAGATTGTCAGTGATTAATCCCACAATACTGAACCCCAAATTGTCCCCAGTGTTTGATGTGTTGAGGGTTATCTGTGTGAACTCTTGCAGCAGCTTTTTAAATATAAATCTTCACTCACTTTTATTGCTTTCTGTGGTTGCTGAGCCAAAACAAGAGATTTGAAACATCCACTTTGGAACATTTTTCCTTTATTTTTATGCTATGATGATTAAAGAAAACTGTTGTCTGGTGTATCAATCATGGAAATAATTACTGGATTGATTCATGTGATTTTTCCCAGATTTTCTGACTCTTATTACCTGACACACCAAATTTGCCACAAATTTGGGATCTTGAAACAAAAAAATTAAAGTTTTGATCTCACAAAACCTCTTAACAAATTTCAAAAAAAAAAAAAAAAAGCTTAAAAAAATGAAAATATCCTGAAACGCTGCTGAACAAACAATACAGACTTTAGTCACTCTGTGTTAAATATGTGATTTTGCACCAGTTTGGCTTCTAATACAGTAAATGGCTGGCTTTCACTGAGGTTTGTACATACATTTTAAAATAAGTGTTTTAATTTGCAGTTCCTCTTATGGTCCCCCAGACTCTGGCCCAACATATCTAATTCTAATTCATTTTTCCTATCCAGTTGATGTAGAAGATGCTGATTTGTTCCACTTTTTAGTACAATGTCTGGGGTTTTTTTTCTCCAGTAATATGGATACAGATGAAGGCAGCACCCATTTTAAAAACTAGGAACCTTTCCATTTCTGGGAAACCAAACCATTTCCGCCCCGTTCCCTCTAATACAGAAACACAAAATGAGACTTCAGTTCATTTCGGCTTGCAGCTGCTTACCTGTGTGGAATCACCTGTGCTAACTTGAATCAGAGGTAAATTAAAGGCAGGGGATCGTCCAATCGGCAGACCTAACAGTGACGTCACCCTCAGAGTGCCGCAGGGTTCACCAGGAAGCTAGATGTCAGTTAGGAAGCTGTCCAATCATGTTTGCCGACTTCCTCATCACCCTCGGGAGCTTTCATCAACTTTCACTCACTCGCTCATTGTTGGGCTTAATGCTGAAGTCTGATGTGTCTGTACTGGATAGACTAAAATCCTGCAGGGGAGAACATAATAATTGGAGAACATGTCTGTGTGATGTTTTTTTAGATGTAGATGGATGGAAGGTCTGATCTGTTCTTTCAGATGGAGACAAGAAAGTTGATATTGATATTAGTATTTAAAACTTAAGCGACATAATTTATGGCTTCAGCCTTGTATTTCTGTGTGCTGTTTTGAAAGTCTACTGCTCCTTTAAAACTGTGTTTTTTACTTCCATTGTTTGTAATAATTGTAATGTAATTGCTTTTCCGACTTGGAAGCTACATCCATTTTTTTGTACGTACCCAGTATAGCAGCTGCAGCTTGGTTGCTTGCTAACAATGTCCCAAGCACTATCTGAAGCCACCTCAGTAGCCTTGTTTTCATGGATACAAGTAACCAGTTTAAAAGCCTAAATGTAATAAAAGCAGTTCATGTAAATTCATTTCAGTTCAATTTTATTTATATAGTTCCAAATCACAACAGTCACTTCAAAGTGTCATGGTCCGGGGTCCTGTGGACCCCGTGGATTGTTTTGCTCATTTTTGTCTTTTCTGTTCTGGGTTACTTTTGATTGTGGGATTTAGTTTGCTTTCTAGTTCCTTGTGTTTCTTGGTGTCAAGTCTGCATCTTTGTTCCCCCTTCTATCTTCCTGTTTTATTTTGATAGTCGTCTGGTCTAAGCCTCCCATTCTATGCTTAAGTATCCTAGGAACCACAAGTAAGCCAGCAGTCTCTATTGGAGTGATATGGGACTATGAGGTCTTTGAGATAAGATGGGCCCTGATTATTCAAGACCTTGTGTGTGAGGAGAATTTTGAATTCTATTCTGGATTTTGACAGCCTGGCTACAGTGCTGAAAAGTAAACACGCCAATCAGAAAATTCTGGCCCAATCATGCTCCTTTGGATCAAGATTTCCTTCCAATCGAGACATGGGTTATACCAACTGTTCAGGTGTGTATGTTCAGGATCAAATATGTGGTATGCAGCAAGGTGACAGTAAAAGGAGGAATCCAGACAGTTTGTTTATTACTTCTACTATTTCCAGAAAGTTCTACAATTCTACGCACATCAAAATGATTTATTCTGTTCAAAGACTTATTGCACATAAATGGGAGATCACATTATTTATGGTCCATGTAAACAATGAAGTTCAAGTCTAAATTTAAGACTGAAGAAATTTGGTACATATACAGTGGGTATGGAAAGTATTCAGACCCCTTTAAATTTTTCACTCTTTGTTTCATTGCAGCCATTTGCTAAAATCAAAAAAGTTCATTTTCTCATTAATGTACACTCAGCACTCCATCTTGACAGAAAAAAACAGAAATGTAGAATTTTTTGCAAATTTATTAGAAAAGAAAAACTGAAAATCCTGCATTCTGCATCTACCTTTCTTTTTTCACCATGAGCAGACATTTTTGAGGGCTAAGGTCATCTTATGATAGCATCCAATCCTGCGCACTTGTTGTTATACATATCGCGTCATTATGTACGTGAATGAAAGACAACTTCAAAATAAAAGCAATGCAGCTTTAGTCCATGCATTTATTATGTAGTTTCCAATTAACCTTACAATTTCCAATTAACCTTACAAGGGCCAGTCAGAGTCAACCAAAGGGCCATACAATGCCCAGGTCTGGTCTACAGGCTGGTAGAGTCTGCTGTATTTTACAGTAATATGTCTGTTATATCTGTAGAGCTCATGTTAATGTACTCTGATAGAGATTCAGCATAACAAGGATTCAAACTTTCCTATGTAGACATTTTGCTGACATTTTGTCACCTGTACTTCTTTAGTCCACTTTGTTCAGTTCTTCTGAAAGTGCTTCCAATACCTCAACATTTGACCTGCTGTATAATATATCCCAGCCCTTTACAGGTGCCATTGTAGTGATGTAATCATTGTTCACCTGTCAGTAGGATTAAAGGTGTAGCAAGGTGTTTGTGTGTGGTTTGCTGAAGAGCTGCCAGTCACCAGCCTTGCTCTCTTAATGATCTCTATCAAACACACAAAGCTGTCAACGCCACAAACAAAGATGACAACAACGCTGCGCCCATCAACTGTCAGTCAGCTGCAGTCTCAGGTCGAGAAGATGCCTGGTGCAGTCAGCTGCCGGGGATGATGGGAAATGAGGAAGGAGCAGTTTAACATAACACACCTGCGTACTGCTTAGTCACATTTGAGAAGCTGCTACCAAGGTTTCACATTTTTGCTTGAAAATTGACTTAAAGGAGATCTGAGTAACTTCCCAAAAACCACTTTATTAACAACACCAGCAGTCATTAAGCAAATTGCAGGAAACACTCTGCTGCTCACACTCTGTCTTGTAGGCTGTCCAACATCTAATACAGCAGCATATTGAGGTTTTTCATGTGACATCATGCACAAAACCATTGGTCATGAGAGAAAAAATATGTTGTCCCTGACTTTTTGGCAACTGTTTGCTGGAGGTTGCTGGCAGAGGAGGTGCTGCACCAAAAACCTCTGCTACTACTACTAGCTGAGTGGTAGCAAACCTTAAAAAAAGTGAGATGCAGACTGGAAACACACGTTTGTCTTCAAAGAATTTGCGCCTTTTGAAATGTGTTGGTTTCAGCAGTGAAGACCACCTTTTGCTTTGAAGATGGACGGTCTCTATTTCCAGTTTGTGCTGCATTTTTCACAGTTTCACTGCTGTTTAGAGAGGAGTTGGTGGAGGTTTTTGGGGCAGCACCATATACCTGTTTAAATGGTAAATGGACTAGTTCTTATATAGGCCTTTTCTACTCTGTCTGAGCACTCAAAGCGCTTATACAACACGTTTACATTTACCCATTCACACAAGCACTTCCATGAGTAACTAAGCTAAGTGCTTTTATTGTCGAACATTCACACACATTCACACTCCAACGCTTGCGTCAGAGAGCAACTTGGGGTTAAGAATCTTGCCCAAGGATACTTTGGCATGCAGCCCGGAGCAGCCAGGAATCAAACCACTGACCTTCCGATCAGTGACCTGCTCTATCTCCTGAGCCCCATGACATTGTGACTGCCAACAAACTTCATTCACCAAAATTATAAATGTGATGTTAGCTGGTGGTGTTCTCTATTGGTGCTGTGAGTTGAAGAGAGGCAACTCAAGAGCAAATGTAGACATCACATCTGTGAGAACTGGATTTCTGTCCCAAGACCTTCAAAGAGAAATGAGTCTAAAGGCTGTTGGACGCAGGAAACTTATACATTATCAATAAAAAGCAGTAAACTTCAGTGACAGACTGCTCCTTCCCAAGTGTAGGACTAACAGACTGAAAAACTAATTTGTCCCTCATGCCATCAGACTGTACAACTCCTCTTTTTTTTGGGTGGGGGTACCTGTAAAAGCTGCTACTGGAACTTTAATTTCCCTGATGGAATCTTCCTAAAGGGATTAATAAAGTTTTATCTAATCTAATCTAAAATACATGAACAAGGTTGAATAAAGCATTTTTAAATAGAAGAATCTGAATCTGAAAATAACAGATTTTCTCATATTTCAGCTCCAGAATGCAGGTAGTCTTTGAATAATTACCTTCATTACAGATGTCACAGCTTTCTGATGTCTGCTGGGCTCAGACATCTTAATCGGTATGTGCTGCTTAAACAGCTTTTAGTTGGTTGTACTAAAACATGGTGGACATTAGGCAGTTTCAGCACTTTGAAGATTTCCTGAGAACTTCTTTGTGCTTTTTGGCATTTCTGTTTATCGATTCCTCGTGTTTCCGTGCAGCTCTGGTGAGGCTGGATTAGAGGTTATTATTGTTATTAAGCATTATTATGAGCACACGTATAGTTCATTGGGACTTTGGTGCCAGCAGGTTCAAACATAACATCTTGCACTGTTTTTCAGGGGGGGGGGGTTGTTTAGTTTTTTCTTCAGCAGACAGAAGCAGCGTCTGAAAGTCACCGACTCAGCCTTTTAGTGAACAGGTGCTGGCTGCTGACAGATGGAGGCGGGACGTTTAATAGTCACCGTTAGATGCCAGCTGGAAATGACATCCTGTGTGAGCAGCATGATTGGTGACTGTTTGTATCCCAAACATTCATGGGACTGTTTCTGTGGCTCTGACTGCTGCTCACCTGTATGACAGGTTGGGTCACCTACTGTCCTGAGAGGCTACTGGTTATGAGGAAGCGACTGCTCTGTGTGTGTGTGTGTGTGTGTGTGTGTGTGTGTGTGTGAGAGAGAGAGAGTGAGTGAGTGTGAGAGAGAGAGAGAGAGAGAGCGCTAAAGTAAGACATGTTGATTTTTCTTTCGTAACTTCACCTTTCAGGTTTTCTAACAGAAACCTTTACACCAGGGATCCTCAAATCTAGACCTCTAGAGCCGGTGTCCTGCAGGTTTTAGATGTGTCCCTGATCCAACACACCTGAATCAAATGGCTGAATACCTCCTCAGTATGCAGTCAAGTTTTCCAGAGTCCTGCTAATGACTTCTATATTTGGCTCAGGTGTGTTGATGCAGAGAGACATCTAAAACCTGCAAGACACCAGACCTCGAGGCCTGGATTAGAGGATCCCTGCTTTACACCTTTTCACTGCTGCTCAGAGGAGCTTTAGTCCTGAATGAAATATAGGAAATGGATTGTTCACTAATAAAGTTTATTTAAGTGATAAATTAACCTCCTAAACCCTGATTTCCATTTTTAATTAGACTTAAAGTTCCCATAAAGTTACTTGTAAGGCACTTTGTTAGGGAGACAACTGTACCCGTATATAATGAGAATGAGTCATGAAATCATTCAAATGTTATTTTGAATAAGGTTAGGACAGCTTAGTTTTGCATATTATTAATATAAAGTATGTCCCAATGTTCAACATTGCCAGTACTGTCTGTGGGTAACATTCAGACAAACTAAACTGTGAAATTTCACTATTTTTTTAATGTTTTTCTATTTCAGATCACGTCATTTTAAATCTGATTCAAGATTGATTTCATTAAAGCTGATACTCAGTGGGAATATAATTGAATTATTAATCAACTTCAGTCATGATTTCAAAGATATTTCTATATTAAGGGTAAAGAATCAACCCTGATGCTCAGCATTGATTCGGTGAAGTTTAGGACAATCTCCAACACCACTGGCTGAAATGCAGCCTAATGCATGGCTGCAGACATTCAGTGCGGGACCTCTCCTGACCTCCTCCTTAAATATTCATGATGAGTTGAGGTAAAATTTTCAAATGTGGATTTATCACTCCATGAGACTTGCTACTGCTGATGTCCAGTCCATACCTCAGCCTTTCCTTCCTGTTTCCCTTCCATAAGAATGGCTTTCTTGACAGTCGCCCTTCCACTGAGACCATTTCAGTGAACAGTAGATGGATCAGCTGAAGGTCCAAATGCATCTCTCAGGTCCTGTGTCAGGTCTTTGCTGGGTTTATTCCTATTTCATAATTCTGTTAATCTGATTCTTCTTTTGTCCACCACTTGCCCACTTTCCTCAGTTTTTTTTTAAGGACACACTGCACACTGTGCTGAGATATACCAAGCTTTCAACCAACAGCTCTTTGGGGAAAAAATACTGTTTTATGCTGTCAAACTGTGTTCTCTTTGCCCCTGAGTTAGGAGCATTTTTTTATGCTTGAATGATTCACAGGTCTGTGTTAAGTGGCTTAGCAAACAAACAAAAATGTTCCTCTGAAAATGGTGAATGGCTGAAGAGTTGCAGCGTATTGTATTTTCTAACAAAACAAACTCTACCTTTTTTTGTCAGCTGTTATCATAATGCAACCAGAGGGGGTTATCCCTGTCTGCAGGTTTACTACAGAACAAACTGTACCTTGGATGAATTGTATGCATATTTTATCTGTATATTTTTATGTTTTTCAGGCAGCTTTCTCTTCAGAAAGAGAAATTTGGACATTTTGACAAGAAAAAGCAGTAACAGAAATCTACCTTCTTAATAAAAGTTCATAGTTAGATGAAAAATAGGCATTAAATTGTTTATTTAGCCATTTATCTTCCGACATGGAAATGAAGCCGTGATCTGAATAGCAGTGAGTGTAGTCTGGACTGCTGCATTAACATCAAACTCAAATGTTATTTTCTGTATGATTAACTGTAATTATCTCAATCATTGTTCTGCACACTCATAGTGCCTTTCAGATGTCATTACACTTAATTACAGCTCTTTCAATGAATCATTTAAAGGCCAAGCACCATGGCTGGAGACAGCCAATCATTTTCCCCCAGAGCTCCTCTTAGCCATTCACAGCAACCCATCCAGGTGGTGGTGTAGGCAATGCTCAGTAGGGGCAAGGATGCCTTCAGGCGCTGATTCAGAATCTGCTTTTCCTTCTGCTGGTCTCCATCCTCTGTGTGGGTGAAGCTGATCTGCCAGACCAGCTCTTCCAGTCTATAAATGCAGCTCAACAGCGAAACCCCATCATTAGCCCGTCATGGTGGTTGTAAATCAAATCTAGAAACCTGTGTTCTGTTGTTGTGGCACGTTGGGTTTTCAGAGAAAGTTTACAAGTATTTAAGTCAAATGAGGTTTTTTGGGCTGTTGATGGTTCAGCAGTCTGCAGGACAAGTCTTCACTGTTTTGTGCAAAAATTGCATGCAGAGAGTTTTTTGTTCTTGAGAAGGCCTACCTGAACATTAGCTCATCCATCATCTGCCTGTTTATAAAATGTTTAGCTGCCAGTTAGGTAGGTGGAGCCGTCAATACATGCTGTACAATAGCGATGGATGTGCAAGAAGCATTTAAAATTACATTTAGTGTGTTTTTTTTGGATAAGCACTTTCAGGCAACCGTTGTTGTGATTAGGTGCTATGTAAATAAAACTGAACTGAACTGAATTTCCTCTGTTTCTGTCTGGCTGCTGAATCTGAATGTAAAATATATGACTGCAACCATGGAAGAATTTCTGCCTGCTGATTGACTGGACTCGTATTAAGAACATTAGTCAGATACATTAACACAAAGACTCCCAAAGCAACAACAAAAGCACAAAACCAATTAAACCAAGATGGAAGTCTAAGACAAAGAGATCAAAATAGCCTGCAATCTTTACAACTCCATTCAGTTAATTGTTTAAGAATTAACAAATCTGTCCAAAGTTCATACATAATGACAGTTTAGGTAACTAGAAGTTGCCTCAAGGTGCTTTATTTTGTAAGATAAACACCCTACAATAAAGATAAAGATAAAGACCCTACAGTCCTAAACCAAAGTCCAAACCCAGTCCCCCCTTTATCACATACCAAGTCTAAAACAAATCCAGAGCTTGTCACAAACCAACTAAAAACAGTTAAAAATCCATTCAAAATCCTGAACCAAAATACAAAATTAGTCCAAAATTGTTCAACACCAGTCCCAAAGCATCAGAAAACTAAGTTCACAACAAAGTCCAAGCTATCTTAAGACCAGTATAAAAACAAGTCCAAAGCCTGTCCCAAACCATCCAAGTCTGAAGACAAACCAGTTATTCTGGTTACACCTTTATCTCAAAGAATGGAGAACAATGACTTTAATTCCACTTCTTTCGGAGACATAAAAACTGCATGTATGGCATAACCAGTCAAATCTGATTTTAAAATGATTAATAATTATTTAACATGATGAGTTGACTGCCAACTTAGCCAGTACAGAATTCTGCTATAGATTTCTTAAAGCACTCTGAGTCTTATGAATATCTGCTGTCTCATGCCTGAAGTGTGCAGATGAGACCTCCTGCTGTTTTGGTAGCACTTCTTTACAACACCAAACTATTAATGGCTTTATTTAGACACTCACTTTACTTTTAGTACCTAAATTTGCTATAACAGTTATGTATTTGTTGGTAAACAAAGGTTTTATAGCGAATTCTTGCTGTAGTAATGTCAGCTGGTTTATTTGGCACATGGGAAGTTTATGGTCACATCAATTTCTGCAGTGGAAGCTCCCTTTAATCAGATGTGTGTTAACTTTCCACCCATCATAGAGGCTGAAAGCAGTCACAGTCACGCCTTTGTTCAGTCATGCATTCATGAGCATGTAAATACGGGACCTCGTGTAAATACACAGTGAGGCTTATAAACTTTATACAAAACACTTCATCATCATAAACAGTGGCAACAGTGTCAGTATGACAGCAGATACTTCCCCTCAAGCCCGATGCTGAGAGCAGCTTTAAAGCAGCAGAGCGGATAACAACAGCCTCTGAAGTTAATTGCTTCCATTTACAGCAATTAAGTTGATTTGGTTGATGAGGAGGTTCAATAACGAGAGGCTGGGTTAATTTGTCTTGTTTGGATAAATACTTTGATTAACATTATAGAGCTGCTGAGCCCCTCTGATGCAGAGGTGGAGCATGATTGATGTTAATTGCAGCACTCAGCTGATTGTAGGGCAAAAAGCACAACAAGTGTTGAATAAACTTCACGAAAGACAAAGCAAAAGGTCCAACAGCACAAAGAGGGTAAAATCAGGATATAGTTCAAATCTATTCATCCCACCAAAATGCACTACAGGGTGCCACAGGAGGTCATTCCTACCTGTGGCCATCAAACTTTATAACTCCTCCCTTAATAGGTGATACTGTGGTCCATCAATGCAATTTATTATGTGTGCATTTATAGAGATTTATATTCCAGATTTATATTTATTATCACAGCCACTGCCTTAATTGTATTCATAAAAAATTCTGTGCATGTACTACAAGTGTATCTTTTAGGTTTTTATATTATTAGAGTGTTTTTGGTTTTAAATTATTAACATTTTCTGCTAAACATTTGCAGCTGTAACGACTGAAATTTCCCTCTGGGATCAATAAAGTATTTCTGATTCTGATCTGAACTTCCATACTGGCTTAATTTTTTCAGGCTTGTAGGTTGCAGCCAGAGGAGTTGCCCTCTGCTGAATATTAAAAAGAATGGAGGCTAACTTTACGTTCAAAACTTATATGAATCACATGAAACTGAAGTCGCTGTTTTTAGGATCTCCGTCTGCAGATGCTTGCTGGCAGATTTAATCTACAACATAATCATCTGCTGGTTTGTTTCTGTGTTGGAGATTGCTGTGTTCCAGAGGTCATAGTAAACCATATATCAATACGTAACTGAACGAATAGATGGTACATAAAGATA
>JAMQGT020005664.1:0-26082 GCA_024447675.2 Pterophyllum scalare
TGGTGTTTGTACCACTTGGAAAGAAAACTCACGTATTGCTAACATTGCTCTCGTCTCCCCTCTTTTTATTTCACCCATGCTCATTCTCCTCCTTTCTGTAGCCAAATAGCTGCAGCCTTTGATGTACTGCAAAAGACTATTGCTAGAACATCAGGCATTATTCTGTGACTCTAAACTCATTCTTGGCTCTAGTTGAAATTTCATGGCAGTTCTTTTTTTCCCTCTAGTCCAGTTCAGTCCTCCAAATACCTGCATTTGTCCCATTCCGAAGGTGCAGTTCCATCAGAGCGCTTTCAGATTTTTTTATAATCATGTAAAATATGCTTGAGTCATGACCTTTTGACCTTTCTGGAAAGAACACTTTTCACTTGTGGCAGCACCCTGCTGCTTCGTCTCAGTATGCTGATAAAGTTTCTGTGCAGTTTAATTAAGCGTATTGAGTCTGCATCAGCAGCGGGGTGTTATATGGCCAGCTGGATATGCACGCACACACACACACACACACACACACACACACACACACACACACACACACACACACACACACACACACACACTCAAATAAACATGCACACACGCTAGCAAATACACATTTCCTGTACTGCAATGCACACTCTTATCCATCCCAGCTGACAGCTTGTTAATTGCCAGGGGGTTAACTGGAAGTGGTGGTGTAATTGCATCAGAGTTTTAATTTACCCCGGCCTCTTATTTATTTACCTAGCCGTAGATTTTAAAACAGCATTAATCGTCTCAGTGAGTCAGAGGGGGGATCGACAGGCTGGGTGTTAGTCCAGATTTGCTCCGGAGAATCTGTAGATTGTTCAGTTAGATATTGCAAGAAGAAAGCAACTGCACTGCGATGCGATTGGATAGTGAGCTGCATATTACGGAGGCAAAATATTTAAAGCGTTTTCTAAAAAGGAGGAAAATAATTGTTTATACAATACAATGTTCTTTAAGGCTTCAGGGTCTTTTCTTACTGAACTGCTACGGCGTTTTATAATCTCTGGCAGTGATGAATGACTGGCCTCTGCATAGCTGTCTTATTATCAATGCTTTGTGCAGCTAGACTTTTCTGAAAAATACTGAATATTGCAGCTTATGAAGCCTTGATGGCATTTTATGGCTGCATTGACGTTTTTTTTCGGTTATGACCTCGGGGAAACAGCAAAGCAGGAAGGCCTTGGTAATCAAATTTATTTGACAGGGAAGCAACTTAAAAGCTCTGCTGCAGACTAGCCTTTAGTTCAAGGCTTTGAGAGCGAGAAAGAATGGGAGACACTCGAATACCTACGAAAAACACACTTTAGAAAAATGTTGTCTCCTTGATCTGTCCGACCACGCTGGCTTTGAAAAACGATTTAATTAACTGAAAAATTATAAAATCTGTTTAAGTTAGGATTTCCTTTTGATGTTGAAGGGATTCTTTTGCATCTACCTGTGTGTGTGCCCCACATGTTTGTTCACACTGCACACCAGTATGACACAGGGCCAGGAGGGTTGGGAAATGGGATAAATTCCCAGAAGCAATCCACATCTTCAGCTCAATGCCTCTTGCATTTATCTATCCAACTGTCTACCACCCCGTCCCACTACAAGCAAACACACGCAACACACACACACACACACACACACACACACACACACACACACACACTCACTCCTATGAGCCCATCCATCCATCTCCTTGACATGATTGTTCCTCTCTTGTTACTTTATGTTCTAATCCATCAGCTCTGAGTAAAACGGCAATTACACCCAGCCATCGATGCAGCGAGCAGACAGAGTCAGAATTACGGCATGGTGCATTACTGCAAATTGCTATTAAAGTTCCTTTTTTCTACTCCAGCAAGGAGAGCAAGTGGAGAGTAATGGACACTCATAATAAGGCAGATCATTAGGATAGATTCTGTCAATTCATGGTTTTAATTGAAGCCTCAAATTTTCCTCTGCGTGCTGGAGTATCAGAGTCTGAGGTGTGGTTTTCTTCTTACTTTCACCTTTTACTTTGTTTTAACTTAACTTATTGCCTATTCTGAATCTGTCACTACTTACCCCCCTCCCCACCAATCATTCCTACATCTTATTTTTGTTGTGAAATTATTTGGAGTTAACCAAAACTAGCTGGAATGCAGCACAGCTTGTTTACAATTTGATTGTTCGTGACCTCGTCTTGACTTATGTATCCAAAAACAATGAAATCTTTTTTTTCTTGTTATTAATGTCAGACTGATACATGAAACCCTTCAAGATCATTTCCAAATTGATTTACTTAATGAGAACCTGCTAACAACACACGTAGCTCGTAGAAAGATGGAGTATGGAAAAAATAGAGCATGATCGAGGATAGATGAAGGAAGAGGTGAGGTGAGGAGTGCTGTCCTATAAGCTGGAGCTTGAGGAGATGGATGGATGGTGTGTGTGTGTGTGGGTGGAGCTGTCCTTGGTATGGTGCTGATTGTGTATGAGGTGGTTCTCAGCCGGACAGATGGTGCTAGTGGGCAGATGAGTGAATAATGATGTTTCACCACAGCGCAGTAATTACCTGCTCCTAGGCCCACTCTGCAGTCCACACGGCTGCATGCATGGGTTCAATATGCACGCACAAATGCACGCCCTCATAAATCACATACATTAACATACAGTACATGCACACTGACACGTACACATAAATACTAACATATTTGATATTGACAGTGCAGCGCTTTCACTCTCAGTATTGACTGAGTGGCATATCTCGCGCAACATCTGTATTTAGACACGAAGTGAGAGATCCAAGCACATTGTTTAAAATCTATACACCTGCATACATAAAATATGAGTGTGCGGTTGTTTCATAACTGCAGCTCTGCACAATGTTTGGATTCTCTCTGAACCTCACAGTTCTAATTTTCCCTCTGGGAGCAAACTGTAATGCTGCCATCTAACTCATATTTTAAACTATTCTTGTTACATTGTTGAGGCACAAAGCATTATGTAGACAGATGGAACCCTCATTAATAATTAGACTTTGATTTACAACATTACGACTTCAGTTTCTGTTTTTAATTGTACTTAATTCTAATAAATCATACTTTTTGGACTTTCTGGACAACTACAACTAGTGTGTATATATATATATTACACATACACTCTGCACCAAGTGACTCCTACTAGTTAATTTGGGAGATTAAAATAAATTTGGATCTTAAAGTTAAATTGGCTTTATTGCATTAATGTTGCCGTGTAGTGCACACATCGTTTGAATCTGAGGCTTACACAAGCAATCCCTGAGTTGCGAGCCACACAAACTTCACATACTTAAAATATTTAAAGACAAGAAAACAAAATATATACTTTATACTATGTCCTATGTGGGAATATTCTGCTCAGCAATGCCCAGAAATATCTGCTTTATCAGTAGAAGCAGATCAAAGTTTCCAGGAGAAAAAGCTCTCATTAATCCACAATAACCCTACCTACCCAGACTATGAGGATAAAGAAGTGAAACATTTAACAGCTGCAACAATGATATTTTTGTCTGGGGGTGGTGGAGCCTAAAAGATTTAGCTGAAAGGAAAGCGAATATCGGACTAATTCTTACCATTCCAGCTTCCTCCAAGGAAGCAACTAAAGGTTTAGAGAATTAACCAGTTTAATGAGCAGCATTTTCACATAAGTGCACAAATGAAAAAAAAGAAAGAAAAAAGCGAACACTAGCCAGGTGCTACTCAAAAAAAAAAAAAAAAAAGCACTACTCTTGGTTTCTTGCCTGCCTAAAAACAACAGCAACAATAATTACAGTCAGAAGTAGCACCCCCTAAGCCCCAAAACCCTGAAAGTTTGGTATCCATTACATATATACAGATGTAAGTGTACTCATACTTGATCCAGGATTTACTGAGTGTCTCAAACAGAAACAAAATCAAGCAAGCACACAGACACACACACACACATCATGCTTTTTAGGTATAGTCAATTTTAACTGAACAAACAAACTAATAAGAAGAGGAAACTGCTCATTCGAAATCACATCTGCCCTGCTGTGCCAGTTGGTTTGGGCAGTGGTGCAAAAAAGAAGGAACAATAGGAAGAAGAGCTAATGCAGGCACTAATCGGGAGCAGGCACCTGCACACACTAATTAGCATGCAAACACAACAGAGAGAGGCCAGTGACCTGGAGTCGTAACCCTTATGTTGAATATTGTGCTGGGAAGTCCAAAAGTTTTCCCATACATGTGAAGAGCACTTGGTAATGTTACTTTTAAAAGTAACTTGTTTTATGACAAGATTACTGCCATTTAAAAGTAAATCGCTATGTTATAGCATTACTATATTGAAAAAAGCTGCTTATTAGAATACTTATGCATTACCAAAATTTGCATTTGGCTTATATCATTGCATAGTTACTAGCACCTACTGCACAACATAACCAGCAGCAGCAAGCACATCCATTTCCTTTGGAGCAACAACTTTAGCCATATTGGAAGCTAGCCATTGAGGTTTTGGAGCTGTAATTAGCTTCCAGGTTCTTATACAAAAGCATCTGCAAGAAGAGCTCCTTAGCAGCTGACAGACACATAATCACCCAGGCACAGAATAATGTGAATAAAGGTCATCACGCTAGCTTACCTGACTGACACAGCTGTTGGATTATATACGTTCCACTTGCATGCAATTGCATGCAAAGCAGTGGGAGAGAGACAGAAACACTGCAATTGTATCTGGAATTTCACCCCCAATTTGTCACAACAGAAGGAACAACAGGAGGTGCGTTGGCATGCTGTACCAACATATTTACCTTTTTACAGATTTAAAAGATAACTAAATATCTGACTACCTAACCAGCAAAACCACTTGTTACAATACAGTAATAATAATCTGAATATATACTACTTTGTAATTTCTTATACCAATCACTGTATGATAAATGGAATGGTTCTTATATTGTGCTTCTACTCTACCTGAGCACTTAGAGCACTTTCCCACACATTCAAGCAAACACTGTTTTTTCTAAACCTAAGTGTTTTCTATCTAACATTCACACTCCAATGGATGCATCAGGAGCAACTTCAGGGTCAGTGTCTTGCCCAAGGATACTTTGGCACACAAACTGGAGCAGCCAGGGATCAAACCACCAACCTTCCAATTAGTAGATGACCTGTTCTACCTCCTGAACCTCCTGAGCATATGTGAATGTTATTTTGACATGCACAACTCACCAGCACCAGCACCAGCACCCTGTCTGTGGGTACAGCACTCCCTGATGACAATAACCCCTCTCCCAGCATGATAATGGCTCAATCACACTAGAGTAAAAATATGTGATTGCCTCAAAGTTTTTTTTTCTCCAAATTCACCAACCAATTGCAAGAAGTTGGTGTTGACCATTTAGTCACCAAGAGGTTGAGCATGAAAGACCAGGGTGACTACTTTTGATCACTGGGCAATTACACAGGTCACCAGGTGGGTGGCAACCTGTCTCCAAACAGTCATGGTGTGACTCTGACTGACTGCAATCTCTCTCAGACAAATTGGCAAAGATTTGCAAATAATAATTTATAAATGCCAACAGATTACGGGGAGCCTAAGGCATTTTGCAGTTGAATCATCATCATCCTGCAGTGAACTTCTGTTTCAAATCTGAGGCTCTGGCTGAACTAAGAATGTAAGTAGTTAATGCGAATTTCTGTTTTAATTCAAACTTCTGTGTATGTAGACAGTAACAGGTTTATGACTTTTTTTAAATTGCAGTTAATTAATTGTGTAAATTGGAATCAGTTGATCACAGACAGATTGCATTTAATTGCCAAGATAACCAATTCAATTCAATTCAAGTGCTGGCTTTTTAGAAGGTACAGAGAACATCACCCAGTCTCCGTTTGTGTTTACATGAACTCAAATGTAGGCTCTGCCAGCAATATACTGCTTCATACAGTATATGTTTTCATTTAATATACAACTCAAACTTCAGAATCACTCTGAAGGCCATTTCTGTCCAGATCAGTTAATGTACAGTTTTCAGTGTGTAAAAGATAGAGATCAGTTTGCAGAAAAGCCAAGCTGGTGGGGGGAGAAGGTCACAAAGTATGTGATGAATTTATCTCTCCAACACGTACACAGACACATGCACACACTGGAGCTGGCGGGCCAGCCTACAGCAAGACTACCAAAGAGATTTTCGAGGTGCTGCTGGACTCATTGAGAAAACTCGCAGTGTTTCAGACGTCCAGTATGCACATGGCCTGCTACTCAGTACTGCCACTCCTTCCTTACCCTGTGACTTCAATCAGAAGAGATTTTTGTTCTGGTGACAATTTATTTATTTGTTTACGTTCTTTCTGGGGCAAACGTATGTATTGCTGCTGCCCAGTAAATGAGTTCTAACAGCACCCTTGGCAAAGACACACACACAAACAAACAGGAAGAGAGGAATATTTCCCTAAATGATTAATGTGCACCCATCTAAAATTCACAAAACAGTTTTCAAGAGGTGCTAAAGTGTGTTAGACCACTATGAGTCATGCAGAAGGACAACCATCATCATAATTTTTCTAAATTCTGTTTTAGCTACAAACAGACTCTGTCCTCAGGACACAGAATTATTATGAAATGCTAGAATAAGTTTGTGTACACACTGTAAATGTGTTTATCCTGTACTGTCAGCTACGCTAATGGCTTCTTGTGTCTACTTTTATTTTGTTCGCATCTTTCAGAACCTTCAGCTCAGTATTCGATCATTTGCATTAAGTTAGAGTTATAGGTGTACCTTGGCATGCTTGGGATTTGTTTGGAATTTTTTTTTTAACATGTACACTACTGTTTATAAAATATGTTTCAACTGTACTGTCAAATATATATATATATATATTTTTTAAAACCCAGCGATGCTGGCATACAATAAAAAAGGATGCTCACAAGTTTAGTGTGAGTTTTTGTTTCATCTTGTTTTCCCTTCTTTTTATGAGCAACCCTTTGGGTTTAGTGAATAAAGAAACAAACACATTACAGAGCGCCGGCTGACTGACTTTTATAGTTGATAAAATATTTAAGGTGGTTGCTGCAGCTGTGGCAGTGAGGTGCTATTATGTGGAATTTTTAATAAATATCTTGCTTAAGTTGAATTTCTGAGGTGTATCTCAGCCCAACCCTGCACTGATTCTGCCTTATTCAGTGAAATGTTGCTTGATACCATTTGTTAAAAATTTGTAAAATACTGCACTTTTATGGTCCAGTCCTTGCACCTGACCATTTTCAGTGGAATGTCTTTTCCTGTATGTTAAGAGACCTAACACTGACCTATGAATCATTCAAGCATAAAAGAGGCACCTAACTCAAGGGACGAACCAGTGTTGTATCTACACATAACAAACAACTTGGCAAAGAACTGATTTTAAATTGTATCTTTAAGCACATTATTATGAGCAACCTGTTGCAAAAGCAATTCTTTAGTTGAATATATGAAAAATCTCAACGAGAACACAGTTTGGCAGGCATAAAATAGGATTTCTGCAGAAACTAGGTGATTCCCAAATTGCTTTTAGCCAGAAGTTTGGCATATCTTGTCATGGCGGGCAGCGGGTGCTTAAAAATTTGAGATGGAGGACAAAAGGAGAAGTGGAAGACCTAAAATAATATCTACAGCAGATGAGCAGTATCTCAAAGTCATATCCTCAAGAAATGGGGGAAAAAATCCAGCAAATACCTGACACAGGACCTGAGAGCCATCTACTGTTCACTGAAGCTGCAAAGGAAATGGTCTCAGTGGGAAGGTGACTGTAAGGAAAGAAGGGGAAAGGGCTGAGGTATGCCAAATTACACAAGAACTGCACTGAAAATCAGTAGCAACATGTCTGATGAAATGATGAATCCAAATGTGAAAAATTTTGCTTCAAACTGTTGTCAGTATATACAGAGAATGTCGGGAGAGATGTTCAACAGTGAGTGTCTACAGTGGCGGGTCTATCGTGGTTTGGGGCTGCATTTCAGCTGTGGGTGTCCGAGCCCAGACCTCAACAACACTGAAGCATTGTGGGATCATCTTGACAGAGAATGGAAGAAAAAGCAGCTGACATCCAAAGAAGAGCTTTGAATGTCCTTCAAGAAGCCTATTCCTGAAGACTACTTAAAGAAATGACAAGAAAGCTGCCTCAGAGAGTTCAGGCTGTAATGAAGGATAAAGGCGATCCTACCAAATATTCACTTTCAAGCTCACTGGAATTGTACAAACTGTTCTTTTGCTTCAATTACAGTTTTAGTGTTAGTATCAGATTATTAAATGAAGACTTTGTGGTGACGCAAAAAAGCACAAAACAACAATATCAACTTTCTGTTGAGAATAAAATAGTACGAAACACACACACACATACAGTACGAAAAAACAACTTCCCCTAACGCACTATTAAACCAAATACTTGCAATCAGTTCAATTTATTCGAATCGAAGTGTTTGAATGTTCAGAAGCTCTCAGTTTGGTTTTACAGCCCAGAATTTGTTTCATTTCATTTTCAAAGTTCTCATCGACATCATTTTTATCCATGATACAACTAACTGATTTCACTGACTCTATCTGAAGTTACATTATTTCACAGCAAGATATTATCCTCTGGCATTAGGGGAGATTAATACTATTATAGTTTAGTGTAAAAAGGAAACCAAGAGAACAGTTATAAGATATCTTACTATGACAAGTCAAAATTTTAACGTTTAAATAATTTGTTACATTTTCGTGTCATGCTAAAATAATGCCTAGCTTTTAGAAAATATGTGAAAAAATCTCTGTTTAAGTAAGGATGATTAAAATAAGAATGCAACTACAGCATCCAGGCCCAGTAATGGATAACCTTACACGCTCCATGTGCCAATCAGAACCTTCTAGTATTATGCACTTTATTAAATAACAGTTCACATCCACTCTATGTGAGGCAGTGGATCACTTGCAGGTCACCAGTTAGCTACTCTACATTCTGCAGCTGTCATCCCCTGGACCAGACAACAACCACTTCATCAAAATCAACTGCAGCAAGTCACAGAAATTACCCACAGGAGCCTAATACAGAGGTATCAGCATCACTGCTATCACAGCTGATGTCATATGCGGCAAACACTGCTGTGCATAGCTTGTGCTAATGACAGAGGAAAAGAGTTCTTAGAAGATAACATCCCATGGTGGAAGATCCCAAATAAATTTGCCCTTGAGATCCAGCGGTGGCCACGCAGGATTATGTTGCAAAGCATAAAATAAGGCCTCGAGGAAAACATCACTTCATAATGGAGAGGATCGCGGTAACAATTTAACATGCCTCTGTGAATTTCTAAAAACAGCTGTAATTGCCATCGTGTGCTATGTGCATCCCAAGAAAACAGTTGTTTCATAATCTCTCATCATCATGATTAAATAGGGCTGCAATCTCACATCATTAACAAGGTCTCTTGCTTTCATGGCTCTTTACAAGTTTGTTGGCTGTAGAAATTCTAATAGGATTTTCAGTTGAAAAGAGGGAGGATATCATGAAAATCAGGCTTTGTTTCTCTCCCAATATTTTTTGGAGATGAGAAAAAATGTCTCAGCTGTCGAGATCTTTGTGATTAGGCTTAAATTGGGATGAAACAATGCAACTCGGAGCCTGCCAAGGCAATGACCTGTCAACAAGCTAGGCTGCAGTGCATAGCTACATCCTCCTCTGATCCTCCTTTCCTGTCTTCTATCACTCCTGGGTTGGGGGGGCTATCTTCATCTCAAAGGCCACTGTGTCACTCAATCGCACAAGTTATTTTCAGATGGAAGCAAAGTTGCAAACTTGTTCCTCCTTCTGATTTCCACCTCTTTTCATCTTGGCTCTTATCCCCCGTAGGCTACAGTATATAGTGTTGGAAGACTTGTTGCAGATATACCATACTCTCTCGTCAACACAACAGACCCAACTTGTATCTCTTAGGAGCATCACAGAAAGCTCCCTGGAAGATACCTCAAAGCAGCGTTCCTCTGTAGTTGCCGAGTTTTAAGAGCTGCTTGAGCAAAATTGTGTGCTGGATAAAACTGGAGTGTACAGCGTGCATTTAAGGCAAAACCTGCAGCTGCGAAAATTTGATCCACTCTTAAAAGTATTCTTATTCCTAACTGCCCTTTAACAACAAGTGTATGAATCCAGCTTTCTTGAAGTACCTGCACAATCACTTGCTACAAGTGCAAAGAAATGATGAAAGCTGTTTAAACGAATTCATAAAGCTGCCACTTCAAAATCATAAAGCCAGTTAGAGTATCTTGGATTTAAAACAACAGGTGGGACATGCTGAGAAAAATTAAAGGGGAAAAAGACAGAGGAATAGAAAGCAGAATCACTGTGTGTCTGTGCTTCTTCCTGGACTTATCTGTAACTAAAGTGGCAGGTCTGATCTTCTAAAGGTCATCCATGACATCAGGACCCGGCTGCTTTAAGTTTGATGCGTATTGGTGCTGATAGCTGCACCACTGGTGAAAACTTTGTCTTCTCTCTCTCTCTCCTTCGCGCTCCCTTTCCTTCAATCCCGGAGTGCACTCACACAAATAAGGACATGAGCATGTGCATAGGCGAGCCGCAGGTATTTAGTGTGTCTGTAAAGGTCAGTCCCCCACATTCACTCTCTTTACTGCTGACCTGTGGGAGTGTGCGATAAAAGCTTTCGTGTGTTTGCGATTATGGCTCTCTGTGTGTATGTGGGCAAGCCATTCAAGTTCCTTTCTGCAGAGCAAGAGTTTGGGATGGGGACAAGTCAGGTCAAAGTCAGAACAACAACAACAACAAGCACTTTTTCACTAATAAAGACTGAGGCCATTCCTTAGCTATTGGTGACACTTTTACACTCATTCAGTCTTAAAGTGATAACTGGAAATTTGGGGAAATGTGCTTCATCATGTTCTCTGAGGGAGCTAGTTAAAAAAAAAAAATTAATGTCATGCTTACTGTTAATTTTGAAATGGCTTTCTCTTTCTAACAGGAATACTGTTTTCATCAGTCAGTTCATTCCAGTACTTGTACCTGATTGATGTTAAGCTACTGTGAATGTGACTTTCTGCTGAGCTGCATTCACAGTACCCTGTTGGAACAGACTGTAAAAAGATGGAAGTAGCCACCATGACATCACCCATTGGACTGTGAGGTTCCATTCAGACTCCTTCTCTCTTTGTAAAAAAACAAAACAAAAACCTGTTAACAAGGGAGGGGGTGGACATTACAAAGTCAATTACTAGGTGCTCTCGCTGTACAGCATGCACTGACCTTTTTTTTTTTTTTGGTTTGTTTGTTAAGTCACTTAACACTGACCTGTGACTCATTCAAGCATAAAATTGGTACCTAACTCAAGGGATGGACCAGTGTCTACAAAAACCAGACAACTTAGCAAAGAACCGATTTTAAAATACATCTTTAAGCACATTATTAAGAGTAGCCTTTTGCAAAAACAATTCTTTAGTTGTTTATATGAAAAATGTCAAAGATAACACACTCTGACAGGCATTAAATAGTATTTTTGGGGCAACAAGGTGATTCCCGAAGAGCTATTGGCATCTCAGCATGGTGTGCAGTTGAGAAAAAAATTGATGAAAATACGTATGCAGCAGGTCATGTGAGAGATGCAACAGTGAGGTTCTACAGCCACCTGCAAAACACGGTGGAGGCTCTGTCACGGTTTGTCTTGATATGTGGAAGACAAAGTCTTAAAAATAGAAAAAAATAGTAAAGAATGGAAGGCGATCTTGAAACGCACATACCCAAGTGAGAGCCATTGTGGCAAGCCAAAGGTTATAAAGAACCAAGCTTGGCATTTTCATAAGATAACTGTAGTTTCAAATCACAATTCTCCAAAATGAGCAGCTGTTTCTAATGAAGATATGTCACTGTGTACTCTTTATTATAAACTTGTATCATATTAGGATATGTTTATTGTGCAGTACTAGTCAATAAAATAACTCGGAAAGAGAAAGCATTGTTTCTGATGTGTTCACTCATTTATCTCTAATGGCTGTTAGTCTTTTTCTTTTTTGGGGGGGGGCTCTCTAGCTCAAATTTAAAAATGTGAAGATGTTGTTAGCCAACCCTAATGCTTAGCTACCCTGCTTACTGCTCTGTACTCACTATGTTTGTTCCGTGCCTTTTCACACATATTAGAATGCTGCTTAGTCAAATTAGGTGAAAAGCAGAGAGGAAAAGTCGAGGCCTCCCACTAATGAATGCCATTGAGAATTAAAACCTTTTTTCCCCCCACTGGGGAGCTCCAAGTGCTCCATGTCTGGCACACATACAGACTAAGATTGCTGGACTTCGCAACTGTACTCGTTTACCCAGGATGTTCAGTGCTCTGGGATTCCTTCCATGTCAGTAGTTTCCAGCTACTGAGAGGTTTATTTCTCTTTGTTTTGGACTTTTATGCTCTTTCTGAGAATGATGAAATTTAGAGACATTTTTGCTTAACCTTCATAAACTATGATGTAGAGACTGCTCCTGCCACCCATTTTCAGTCTATCTCCCTTTCCTTCAATGTCGGCTCGTGTCATGATGAAGGCTCTGTCACTCGATCCTTATTACCAGAAGAGAGGTCAGTGCAAGTTCACACTTACATCACTCTGACTCTGACAGCAGCAGCTCTCTCTGCTAAAAGAGAAAAAGGAACCAACGTATGGAGAGGGAGGGGGGGACAAGAGAAGGAAAGAAATCATTCTAGTTTATGGGGGGCTTTATCCATCGAAGCGGTCTGTCTCCCACTGCAAGACGTTGTTATTGTGAACTGAAGGAGTCAGTGAGGCAGCTGAGTCTTGTCTGTGTTCGCCTGGCATTTAGTGGGGATGTGGAGGCACAGAGGAAAAGAAGAGCAAGAGGAGTACAATGCATATCACAGGAGGAAGCGGAGGCCTGAGTGTTTCTATGTCCAGAAACTCAACCAAAAAAAAAAGAAGAAAAAAAAAAGCCCAACCCTAACACTCCAAACAATAAAAAATAAATAAATTTAAAAAAACTCACAAATGGTAGCTGAGAACAGAAAAATAAGAATCTCCCATATGCTTTTATCGAGACCTATACAATTTGTTGTTACCCAAACATAAGAGAGCTTTGATTTTCTTAGGAACTGGATATGGGGAGCCATATTTTCCCACTTACCTTTTCAAGTGTTTGTTTGAAGAGTGGGTATTGAAATTCTTCCTCTGCTGCACTATTTCCAGCACACCTGGAGGGCATCCAGCACTACTGCTGAACATATGTAAGCTGCTAACCAAGTGTCCTATGCTTCCGTTCTTTACTTTCTACATTTGATCAATCAATTCTTTATACAACATGACCTCTATTCTGAGCTTGCATTTCACTTATCTCTCCAGGACTGTGCTCTCCATCCCTCTGTACTCTTGACTTCTTTCCCTAAAGTTACTTTGCTTACCTGCCACTCTTTCAGACCCTGTAGGAGACAGGTGTCTCCGCTGAGATGCCTGAGCTTAGGTTGCTTTTCTAAATACTTTAATCTCCCTAGGTAACCACACCCTCTCCTCCTTCTTCTCCTCTGTCCTCCCCCGCCTGTTTGCTCCTTTTGAAAGGTATGAGTCACAAAGAGAGTCATAGTGCAACACAGAGTTCCTCAGCTTGCCTGAAGAGAAATGCAGGATGGGGAAAGGCCAAACTTTGTTTTATTATTGACATAATCCTAAAAGCTTGCGCCTGTGAAGACAGATCAATTTTCTGCACCTTATCCTATTATTAAAAGCTGGCCTGAGGGCTAAGGAGACCTGATCTTACAAGAAGAAACAGGAGGAGAGAAAATCATACAGAAAGACAGGCAGAGAGACACACAAACACCAGCCCCTCTCCAGCCAGCTCTGTCTGATAAAACATGTATCTAGTATGAATTTGATTTTCCAATGCTGTCATTAATAGATGAGCTGGCTGGGACTGGGGCTGAGGCCTGTGGATCGGGCAGGCCTGGTGTAATACCCATGGACAGGAGTGAAGATAGAGACAATCACTGCTGCTATGAACAACACTTCATCACTGTCACGTTTGGGCAGAATTCAATTTGCAGATGTCGAACTCGCCCCCCTCTGTCTGTGTGCTATGTCTGCACTGTGAAAAAGACACACATATATACACACACAGACACACACATGTGCATGCACAAAGCCCCCCCCCCTCCACAAATGGTGCATGGTGGTTTATTGTGTGCTTCTTACAGTGAAAACCACATCAGGCAGAGATAACTGTGTTGCTTAGAATCCTCCGGAAAAGAGGAGACTGAAAAGCAGGAGAGATGCACTCCAACACCCTTTCCAGTCCATACAGAGGGTTAGTGGTGTCTTTGTGAGCTTAAAGCTTAAACTATTGGCCACAATAATAAAACCACTGACAAGTGGTTGTATAGTTTGGATGCAGTGTTCTGCATGATAACCTTCAGCCCTGGCATTCATATGGATTTTACTTTAATTACTTAACAGTATTGCAGACCCAGCTCACTCCCCATGGAGACCCAGCCACACCACAAAAACTGCTTAGAAATGGCTCAGAAGAACACAATAAAGAACACGAGTAACTGACCCATCATCCAAACTCTTCAGATCCCGATCCAATCAAGCATTTGAGGGATGCACCTAAACAAGTCTGATTCACAGAGGCCCCATCCCATAACCCTGCGGAATCAAAGGATCCACTGCCTGTGTCAGCATGCCAGACACCACAGTGCTCCTGCGTTTATGCCACAGCAAGGGAATGCTGTTCTGGCAGCACGGTGTGGAGTGGGTGGGGCTACAATATATCAGGCAGGTGACTTTAATGCTGTAGCTGATTGGTATATGTTTTTGGTGGCTAGTCATAGAACTAAAAATTTGCCTCAGTGCACCGTAGCAGTACATATAAATAAATAAACAGAAGCAGGGAAACCTGTTTTAGATTGCATGATGCACAATGTGTAATCAGTAATCAGAGGGATCTTTCATTTCTAGTTGAAATTTTGAAAGTTTAGTGTGCATCTTCTTATCAGCAATAAAAAAAAAAACCCAAAAAAACCCAAACAAACAAAAAAACACAGAATGTATGATACCCCACCACCACCACCAAAAAATAAATTGCAGTCCAGGAAACTGTTAAAACAAAATATATATCCTATTCACCGAAGGTGCCTCAAGACACAGCTGATTACAATGGGACGTTGTAGAGCATCAATGTCAATTCAAATGTAGCATATAGTCATGTTTAGTCTGCTTTAATAATACAGTACAATGCATGATGGAACATGTATCGATTTTTATGGATTTTTTTCAGCAATCTGACGAGGTTTCCTGCGCGTCATCATTAGTGCTTGTATCGATTCCTGCGCTCTGCTGACAGTAGCTGAATTTGATATTTATATGCCCATACACTTGTATACTGAAGTGATTACCTCCAGACAAACAAGTTAATAAGTATGCAAGTGAAAAAAGATATATGACACTTGACTGACTCTAAGTTTACAACTTGTGTTTTGCATTGATCGCTAATTAATGAAGTAGCACTTTAGATCACAACAGACAAACAAGAGAGTGCTTGGCCTGAATACCTGATCTGGAAGTTGCAAGGCATCAAAACATGGTAAATGTGGTGATAAGGAATAACCCCCCCCCCCAAAAAACAATATTATCATTTATCATCGTTTTAACCGTTCAGCTGTTTAAAGCTGAAGCTGTGAAGGTTGTTGTTTATTCATCTTGATGTGTCAAAAAAAAAACAAAAAAAACAAACTGATACTGAAAGCGGCTCGATGAATTTGTTTTTGTCTACAGAAACGATTTAAATGAATACTGCGAGGCTGCAAGTGATCTGGCCAAATTCAAGTGCAGCTTCAAATAAACAGGTCCCGTTTCCTATTTTCACAGAGATAATGAAAAATGGAAGGGGGTCAAACTTCCTCCAAAAATATGAAATGACAACCTAATAATCGTAAATTATCCTCTACCTTGGCTTGTTTGCCTTTTATTGCACCTGGGTTTTAAGAACAGCCCGGATGGGAAACCAGCAGGCTGTAATTCTGATATGACAATGTACCATTTCCCCGTTAAACCAGAACACATTCTTCTCACCTGCCTCTGCCGGGGCTGTAAAATCAACATGCTCACATTGCTTAGTGCACGTTTCTGATTTATTGCATGCAATGGATTGTTTTACTGTCTGTGAATTGACACAGTAATAACTGGCTGCTGATGCATTTGAACACTTTACTTCTTACTTTCAAATCAGCACACATAATAGGTGGTGATTACGCCAGCCGAGCTGTGCTGCCGCTGCAAATATTTCCCCTAAAGAATGGGACTGTTTGCATCCCATTCAGTTCTGCACAAATGGAATCTATCAATAATTGCCTTTTCTTCTCCAACAATGATTAGTTATTTAATGCTGCCATTTGTGTACTGTTTGATTTGTGAGGCTAGCGAGGCAAAGTTTGTATGTGTGTGCGCGTGTGTGTGTGTTTAACTGGGGACTCGAGATTTGTTGCATTGGGTACCTTGGAAATGTATTCTTAATTGTGCTGAAACCTTGTTACACCCGCAGACTGGCAGGTCACAAATGACTAGCCAGCTGCTCGGTAGCTGTGGGCACACGGGGAGAGAGAATTATAAGATGGATGGATGAGAGAATGTGAGAGTACAAAGGGTGGAGTGTTTCATCCCCTCATCAGTGAGGCTGCAGGTGTCCTGCTGTCAGGTCTGGATGGGCAGCTTTGTGATCTGAATGTGTGATCTACAGCCCATCTTTTGAGAGAGAAGCCACCGTCAGCGTGTTTCTAGATTCAGATTTATTGGCTGTAGAGCACGATAGCACGTAGAGCCCCAAAATGACAGTAGATTAATATAATCGTAGATGAATGAGGTGTAACACATTCAAATAACTACAGCATATTTGTCATGCGTCTTATAGATGTTTCCCGCAAGGGTTGGTTATTATTTTTATTAATGGATCTGCATATGTTCAGATGAGAAAAACCATCCCATCTTTGATCAGGTAAGATCAAACATTAGGTGGGGACACCCTGCTAAAACGTGCCATTGATTTCTGGCCCAATTCATGTCTTGGTGATTATGAACAAGACTGGAGTGTTAGCTTAAATGGAAATGACTGATGTTTATTGGCTGCTAATAAGCTATTACCTCAACCTTGCTGCAAGCTAGAAGTCAATCCATGCTCATTTCACTTGTAAGGAGATGGGAGGGGTGAGAAGAAGAAGAAGGATGGGAAGGTGGTGGTGGCGGGAGGGTTTGGAAGTATTAAGGAGACAGAGGGCAGAGTGAGATAAAAAGGGGAGAACATCCGTGTTTGTATTTCAATGTGCTGAGAGTAAGCCGCAGCTTAAAGCAATTTATATACCTGTGAAAAATGTGCCAGCCATTTAATGGCTGTGGAATTAGCTGGGAATGGAACAGCACCTATTTCAAGGGCAGGACTGCTTGCAGATAAGCATCACCATTTACTGTAATATTGAAGCCAGAGGATAGAGTCCTGTTACAGAGGAGATTAATGAAGCCCATGTGGGTGATTGTGTGCGTGTGTGTGTCAGTGTGGATATTGTATTTATATCTTTCCTGGAAAATGTTAAGGTTTCCAGGAGCAAAGAAATTAATATTTCCTCATTTTTGACACAGTATACCACACATCAATTGATTGTTGCTCCTACTTTGAAAAAACTTATAACAGTGCCATCCAGTGGACACAGTTCCCCTGTGCACCTGTGTGTTACAGCACTCACGACTGAGCCAGCACATTTTGACCAATTCTGTTTTGGCTGATTTGAAATACTTGAGCTGGACATAGACATCATCTTACATGCATGCACTTGCAAATACACAGACACACACACAATTTTCCCTATTTGCTTTTATTCCAGAAATGATAGATGAGTACAGTTTCTGGTGTATTGATTGAATGCTTTTATGGAATTACATCTTTGGAGCAGGTTCGGCTTTAGAGGAAAGACAAATAGGCCTGACTAAATGAGAGTAAGCACAATCCACTATGAGCTGGCTAGAAGGAATGGGCAAGGGGGCCACCTAAGTGCCAGGACTGGTTCCAACACCACAGACAGACATCCATCCTTCCTCGCCTCCTGCATGTCATCACCCGGGAAAGAAAGATAGCGGTATCCAAGTGGGGATTTTTGAAATGGATTCCACTCTGCTTCTCCTCTACGTGCTCCACGCAGTGATACGGTGGGACACTGCAGCAGTGAAAGCAGCAGTTCAGCTCGAACCATTTTTCCTCTTGCTACAAGATTTAAATGGACCCGCTCTATTTACTTTATTGATTATTATGAAAGCATTTCATTATGCAGAAACTTATATGGCCAACAAGCAATTATGAATTCAATACCGCAAATGTAAGCTGAAATGTGTCTTCGTGGCACATAGGAGGAGGTGAAAAAGTTTGCAAATACAAGCATAAAAACCTTCATGCACACACACACACACACACACACATGCACGCGCATTGTGAGTCGAAGGCGTGCTAATGCCACCATTTTCAAACACTAGCTAATTCACTCACTTAACTGCCCGTGTGGTGTTGGTGTAATTTGTTAATAGCGTGGTAGTCCATTACCAGAATCAGAAATATGAAATACTGTCGGTTCTTAAGCTGTTTCACTGAAGGCGCTGCAAACAGGATGTGAATCCCCCCCCCCTCCACCATCACCATCAGCCCCACCACCTGCAGCAGCTGAGAAGAAGCAGAAAAAGCTGCATTGCAATGGGTGCACATCTGGGTACAAGCCAGCATCACTGAGAAGTTAAATGTTCATAAAATATTCATAAAAACACCAAACACTGGTAACAGGCATTAAAAGGTGCATCTATGATAGTAATTTTATTGACTGTCCATAAAGCATAATAAACTTCTGTTCTGGATATGACAGCATGCAAAATAATCAACTGATGGCAATAAAACCTTTCTGCAAGTGCGCTCTGCAGTCATAATAATAATAATAAAAAAAGTATTTTCAGTAATCACACAGAAACGGACTCACATCACCCTGTCCGGTATTTACGTTTGTTTTTTCTTAGGTTTGTGAAGTTACACAAAATTATTTTTCTCTCAGAGAAAACACTGATGCTGAGCCACCTGAAGTGTATCACTTGTAATCCAGGCCTTCATTAACTCATATGTCACTGTGTAAAACACTGGCATAATTAGTGTTGCATTCTAAAAAATAACTGACATTATGTTTCATATTGTAGATGTAGCAGAAGAGATTCAGAAGGAAAAGAGACAGGGACTCACGACCCCTTTGATCCACGTTAGACTCCATTAGAAAGTCTGTGGTAGTCATGTGCTAGCCCTAGATTTTAATTACCTTCTTGTACATCACTTCACTTTTTCCACTCTGAATAACATTTTCCATACATGGCATGTGATATTTTAGTGTTAATGACTATGATTGCAGCAAAGTTCCCAACTGCATGATTATTCTGAACATTTTCCAAGATGTTGGCATTTATGTTACTTTTATAAGCTAAAAGGTTTGTTTTTAAAGATACAATCTGTGGATGTTCATGATTTTCAAATTGCAGTTTTTGGGGGAGAAGCCGTATTTTGTTGTGTAATTGAGTACAGGGAACACTGCTAAACTTTTTCCAGAGCACATATTGTATGAATTTAAATTTAATTATGAAACAAAATCAGGTTTTTGCATCAGTTTCTGATTCATTTCTCTCACTACCTTGATCCATCTCTCCATGCCATCTGTGTGGTCTGATGCACAAAAGAGGTGGTTAATCTGCAATGTGGCTTTTTTGGGAGACCTGTGATATATCTGATATTCCCAAGTTGATTTTATACATGTTTTTTTTTTTTATTGCTGCAATTAGTCTAGTATCATTAGATTTAACAGTATATTAGTGAAACTGTATTTTAGGCACTGTTTGGTATACTAAACCACACTTTTCAAAAAATATTAAAAGAAAGTTTTAATCAGAGTACAGCATCAAATCATTTAAACTTCTGGGATATTGATGTGATCAGATAAGGGGGTTGTTAATCAGTTTCAGCTGCTTTGGTGTTAATGAAATTAACAACAGGTGTACTAGAGGGGCAACAATGAGACAACCCCCCAAAAATTTGGCTAGGGTCAGTGTCACTACTGGTAGCACGAAGTGATACCTGGACCCTGCAGAGGTTGCAACAGGTAGTCCAACTCCTCCAGGATGGCACATCAATGTGCGCCATTGCCAGAAGATTTACTGTGTTTCCCAGCACAGTTTCAAGACCACGGAGGAGACTGCAGGAGACAGGCAGTTACTCTGGAACAGTGTTTCTCAAACTGTGGGGTGCAAAACAACCTGCGAGCAGAGTAATGCGGAACAAAAGTTGAACAACGTGAATTTTCATGGTGGAACAGGGAAATTACGTTAGCAAAATGACTAGCAATATTTTCCTCCGTCACCGTCTTTTGTTGCATGCAAACACGTGGGGGCCACACAAACTACTGAGTCCCACTATGAGTTGCTGCAAAAAAATTTCAGCAAAACTGAAATTCAGATATATGTTTTCAAAGTGTTCCTTTAATCTTTTTGGTCTAGAGCCTAAGACATTGTGAAGTCCTAGACCAAACTATCACCTGGCTCTGGCATTTCTCAGTACTTTCTAAAACATCACACCCGTGATGACTTCTTCTATTTCATACAGTATGTTTATGCCATTAAAAATAATTACATCTGCCAGTGGGGTATAGTCATCCAGCCATCTTTTGGTTCCTTTAACACAAAATATAACATTACTTGTGGCTTCTTTATGGTCTACTGAGGCTGCTGTCAGTTGCGAAATTGGTATCTGCCTGTTATCTGCCTCTTTCATGTGGCCAATTATCCACATGAAAAAGGAAAATACATCATTAAACAAATCTGACCTGTGAATGCAAGTGAAATCCCCAAGAGCTGCTTTTGCCCAACCTTATTAAATGTTTTGGGATTTCTTTCATCATACTTTCAGGTACATTTGAGTGAAAGCTACACCCACACTCATAATACATATTATTTGTACACTCAGCACAGTCGCGAAGAAAAAACAAATAAATCCAATTCCAAAAAATGTAAATAAAAACAGAATGCAGTGATTTACAAATCTCATTAACCCATAATAGAACATAGAAAACAAATGTTTGATTTCAGCAAATGTACAGCCAGTATGTTGTTGAGGTTATTTAATAGAAAAAATGATACCGTACTAATAAATATACATAGATTAATGTTTAATTACTTCTTCCAACAAATTGATGGATTCTCATAAATTTATAATTATTCCATTAAAAATACATAGGAGCAGGTGCCGGTTTGTGGAAGCTGCCATGTTCCACCATCATATTTGAATACAGTGGCTGGGAATGACATTTCCCTTCCACCTAGAGAGCCGTCAAATTAGTAGAATGCCAAAGGTGGAGAAGTACTAGGTGTCCACGAATGTGGAGATATTTAGTGCCTGCACCTGTGCCAGATATAAAGGATCATACCTGTGTTTTATCATCGGAGAAGGGGTACCCTTCACCAAAGAAGTAAAAATGCAAAGAAATGAAACAATACTACTGGCATCTTAATGTTATCCTCTTCCTCCTCACCTCAAACCTCATCTGCTGAACCAAAGTCACTGCTCTCATCATGCTTATTTATTTATTTCCTTATTGTCACAATTACTTAGACATGCAGCGCCTTTTCCTGGACAGCTGACAAGAGCCGGGTAGACAACAGCTAGTTATAAGCTAACATTATGCCAGCTAATGATAGGCTGGAGTAAAAAAAATCACACTCTTTCTGATAAACTGATTGATTATGTTGGAATTGATTATATTCTCACATTGTATGAGAGTTTATTTACTAAGCCTCAGAGTCCAACAATGTTACGATCTACTTCAAATACAGTTTCATTAACACCAGTTAACAGCAGCTAACAGCGGCAAAAACAGCAGCGACAGAAAAGTTCTGGATATCCTCAACAGCTCGCCTCAGTGTCGCTGTCTTAGGCTGGAAGTGAGCTTCACTGACTCATATCGGACTCCTTTCACCAAGGTTTACAGCATCCTCCAGAATAACAGGACGTGGATGCTTCTCACCTGGCACTGACAGCTGAGGTCAACAGTGAACTGACAACCTACACAGACAGGGAAAAACTCCAGGGCTGACCTGGTCCAGAGTCACTTCACTACATTTATCTTACGCAGTACTACAGATGAACAGTGGCCAGAGTTTGAGGTGACTCAGGGGGGTAAAAATGTAAAATATCACAAATTATTCAATTGACTATATCCATTTTTAACTTCCCGATTTATTGGTAAGTGTTGATATTATTCAAGTACAGGCTAAATTTAATGTTTTTGATCTAGCTTGACTGACTTAAACATGTTTGTCCTTTAACAGCCACCATAGCTGGGATTATGCACTTGAATTAGGAGGGGCAAGAAGACAGAACTCAGTTGACTGCAATCTGCAATCTACTGACATCCAGCAGTGAAATATTTACACATTGGAAGTTTAAGAAAAAAAAAATTGCTCATTTTAAAATTAACGGCAGCAATGCTTTCAAAAAAGTTGGGATGGGGGCAAGAAAAAGCTGGAAACGAAAGTGGTACTGAAAAGAGACAGGAGGAGGTTAGCTGGCAACAAATCAGTAACATGACAGGCATCTTAGAGAGGCAGAATCTCCCAGATGCAAAAGTGTTCAGAGGTTCCCCAATCGGCAAAAATCACTGTCCATAAATTTTCTGAATAATATTCCTCAACATAAAATTGTGAAGATTGAATATCTACTCTCTACTGTACATAATATCATCAAACAATTCTGGGAGTCTGGAGAAATATCTGTGTGCAAAGGACAAGGCTGAAAATCAATACTGGATTCAGGCCCTCATATGGCATGGCATTAAAACAAGCATAATTCTATCATGGAAATCATTGCATGGGCTCAGGAACACTTCCAGAAATCACTGTCTGTGAACACAGTTCAGTATGCCATGTACAAATGCAGGTTAAAGCTCTAAAATACAAAGAAGCAGCCACATGCCAACATGCTCCAGAAACACTGCTGTCTTCTCTGGGCTAGAACTTATTTAAAATTGACTGAGGCAAAGTGAAAACTTTGAAATTTGAAATGATTTTTGTAAAGCATGGATTCCTGATTAAAGAGGAAAAGGACTGTTACAACTGTCTGACAAAGTGAAGTAAGCTGGAAGATCTCAAAGAGTTTCTTTAGCTCATGCCACAATCTAAAGAAACTCCAAAACAGATGAGAACTCTAAGGGTTGAAAGGGTTACAGAGCCACTTCAAGGGCTTTGGGACTCCAGAAGTTTCTGGAAGGTCTGAGTCCTGTTACAGCTGGCATGAAACTAACACAGGATTTCATAAAAAGATCAACATCAGACCAGCAGTCAAACACGGTGGTGGTATTGTGTTGGTCTGGGACTACTTTGCTGTTTCAGGACCTCAACGATTTGCTGTAGTTGATGGAACCATGAAGTCTGCTCTCTACCAGAAAATCCTGAAGATGAATGTGTGGCCATAAGTTCGTCCCCTGAAGGTCAAGTGCGTTTGGTTTCTGCAGCATGACAATGATCTGAAACACACAAGCAAGTCCACCTCTGAATGGCTCAAAAAACAAAAACAAAGTAAGGGTTTTGGTGTGACCTAGTCCAGACTCAAATCAGACTGAGATGCTTGAAAACTCTCGGATGTGACTGAATTACAACAATTCTGCAAAGAAGAGTGGGCCAAAATACCTCCACAGCGATGTGAAAGACTCATTGCCAGTTATCACAAATGCCTGATTACAGTTCCCGCTGCCAAGGGTGGTGCAACTGGTTATTAGGTTTAGGGGGTAATTACTTTTTCATATACGGCCAGGTAGGTTTGAATAGCTTTTTCCCCTCAATAAATGAAATCATTACTTAAAAACTGCATTTTGTATTTACCCAGGTTATCTTTGTCTAATATTAAAATCTGTTTGATGATCTTAAACATGTAAATGTGACAAACACTGAGAAAAATTAGAAATCAGGAAGGGAGCAAATACTTTTTCACAGCACTGTATGCTAGACCATACAATATACATAATCATATACTGAAACTGCAATCAACTTATTATAGTATATAATGCAACTTTTCTCAAGCCTGGGGACAGAAAAGTAGAAAAAAGTCAGAGGTAGATGCAAGGCAAAGAGAAGTAAAGATTTGTGCTGTGTTCTTAGCGCTTCAATCCCCTCGAGTGATCCTGGTGAGTGAGAGCAGAGAGAAAAGGGAGAGATGTTCCTGCTGCAATTTCTCTGCCTGATTTGTAACAGACCGATAAGCTTGGCAACCGTCCCTGCAGGACAACTGACCAGTGGTGGCACACTTCTCAAGCTGAGAAGGACAGGGGGAAAAAAACACGTGCCGTATCGCTCAGGCAGCCTTCCCTATCTTTCAAAGTCTCTGTTTGTCATACATGAGCCCCCTCCGAGGACATTAATTTTTCACGTATGCTGTGCTGATATTATTTGTTTGCAGTGATTTGATATTTCTCCATATGAAATTCTGTGGGACGGTGTGTCTGCGAGCGACTTGTGGTTATCATGAGCATTATATAAACATAAACAAAGCAGAATAAAGCAGAGGAAAACTAAGATCTGTCCAATGTAAACAATACAGTTGGTGGTAGTTAATGCAATGGCTAAATAATGATGCCTGCAGATATCTTATGTAAATGGAAATGGGTTTAAATTGTGACTATTGAACTGCAAATCCGAATACAGGACTGCTGTGATCAAAATTGTGCACTGACTAAAGTCCCGTCGCTCTGGACATAATTCTATTTACTAGTAATCATTACAAATCCCCATGGAGCCCTGCTGGTAAGAATATCTATTGGACAATAATATTGATATTCGATTTGCCTAACTGAAGTCTCTCTTCTTAAATAACATCTGGTGTGCACTGCCTTGCACTTGGCATGGAAAAGGGTGTGTGTGTGTGTGTGTGTGTGTGTGTGTGTCTATAGGAGGCAAAGCTACAAGAACGATTTGAAAGCCTGGTCCTTTATCAGATATATCACCGGGAGCAAATTAAACCACGTGAAGTCAAATAGCCTCAATAAGAGGTTTGAAATGACTCAACACAATATTCTCCTTCCACCAGGAATCTATAAATGGCCCATTTAGCATCTGTGACCCCAATGCCTACTACTGAAGGAGAGTTATGGCCCTTCAAAAGGAAACTATCATAGATTTTAGTGAAGTAAGGAAATGTCCCCAGGTACTGCTAGAGCAAATGAAATTATGCATGACCTCTTCATTACTTGGTTTAATAAGTGATCTATGGACTGGGAACAATAAAGATCCAGATGTCATAGAGACATATGAACCAGGAAGATTTAAAAATAAAAGGATGAAAATAAATCCACAAAGCTGCATATGCAGCACTGTCAAGATGCATCAAAGTAAGTCTTATATTTTTGTTCATTTACAGAGATCTATGTTCACGCACATAGACACACACACACACACACACACACACACACACACACACACACACACACACACACACACACACACACCTAAAAACCTATATAAAATATCTGTCACTCATTGGTGTTCCTTGACCCTGTAGTTGAAAAATGGACATCACACCTTTTTTTCTTTAATCAGCCCCTATAGGTATCAACTGTATGCCTGTATTTGTCACAGATTGTGTGTATATGAGTGTTTGTGCATCTTTGTCTGTCTCCATTGTGTATTTGCTGTGTGTGCGTGCATTCGTGTGTGCGTGTGTGTGTGTGTAAGAATGCACATGAGCAAGACAGTTTTTTTTGTATAGCAAGTGTTTTACAAAATGAAAACAATGAAAATATACAGATAAATAAAAATACAATGAAAGAGCAGTATGACGATTAAAAAATATGAAAAAAATGCAGTAAGTGTAGACAAGAAATACAAAACAAATAGTGTGGTTGATTAAAATTTTTCAAAGTTAATACAAAGAAAAAATTATATATATTTTTAAAAAAATTAATATTGGAATATTGAGGGAAGAGTGGAGATTGACAGATGGATTAGTGCAGCGTATGTAAGCAATACGTAACTGAACGAAGTAAATGTCACACATAACA
>JAMQGT020005667.1:0-89872 GCA_024447675.2 Pterophyllum scalare
AAAAAAAAAATTCCAAAAAAAAAATTCCAAAAAAAAAAGCGACTAACAAACACAATCTCGATGGAGCAATACGCAACTGTACCAAGGCAATGAAAAACACAACGCATTGCTTAGTTTTCTGAGATACTGAATTTGTCAGTTATAATCGTCAAAATTAAAAGAAACAAACATTTGAAATATATCAGTCTGTGTGTAATGAATGAATATAATATACAAGTTTCACTTTTTGAATGGAATTACTGAAATGAATCAGCTTTTCATGATATTCTAATTTTATGACCAGCACCTCTACACAGGAGGAAAGGGTGCTTCAGATGGAGCGAGACATGACAGATAAAGGCGGGGATCATATTAAAGTCTTGATTTTTATGTCACCATGGTTAAATGTAATGCTTATTTTTCCTTGCTCTGTCCAGGGTTTCTTAGGGTTTCAGGTAACACAGTTAAGCAGGTGAAACTTTGAGTTTCCACTAACTGTTGAAGACCAGCAGGTTTGAGCTGCAGTGACACACCTGTGGTTAAGGGATAAGAACAGCTGACCAACATCAGGGAGTCAGGGTAACTCATTCCTGGTGAACACATGATATTTTCAGAGATTTACTGAACTCTGCACAGCTTCAGGTCATGACAGGTCAGCAGTTTACTGTGTGCTTATTTCTGTCACATGTTCTCACAAGATAATACTATTTCTCTGAAGACAGAAAACACTGGAGGCAGCTGTTACCTGGAATAATACATTATCAGTCAAACATGTATTATTTGATTTTATTGCCTGATAGCGTGACCCAGAAATACTCTGGACTCTTATCAAAGGCTGGACACACAGATTGTTTTATTCTTCAAGGGTTGAACTCACCATTAAAGTAAGTGCATTCATAAGCAAGTAGCATCTAAGGGTGCTAACTAAAAATAAGCTCTTGGGTGCTGAAGCTTATTGGGCCATAATGATATTCTCCTATTATTCCCAGGGCACCCAAAGAAACTAAATTGAAAGTATTTTTGGAGGATGGAAGTGGCTTAGAGGAGGCTTGGCCCATCATTAGCTGCTGCACACTCACTCTTCAAACCTTAATGAAATATTCAGTGTTGTGCTGGAATGTGTGCAGCTGTTCTCTGCTTCAACAAGATTACTATCATTTATTAAGACACAACAATGGAAGAGGCAGAGGAAGTAAAAGCCCATGCAAGCCCCTTAGGTATTTATGAGGACTCTAATCTATCAAAGTAGACATCTTTGCTAAGACGAGACATATGTAGATGTGCCCTTTCTTGATTCATACTTCACATGCCGTGCTTGCACATTGGCTTTACCAGCTGTAGATTCAGTCCACTGAACTTTTGTTCCATGTGGAGAAGATGCTTTTCATTATGCACCAGTGAACATCACTAAAAGGAAAGTTTTCAGTTCATTTGAAAGAGAAAAGTGCGCTCTGTGTCCCTCAAGTGCACTTGGCCTTTTTAAAAATCGAATGATTGCTGAAGTTTGTTACAATGAGATTTGTGTTTTTAAATTTTTAAAGTTCATGGTCCTTTGATTCGGCATCCCAAAACATTCATGCCTCATTGACTTGATGGGTTGCTTGACAGAAAGTCTCGTGAAGACATACGGGTTATCAGCTGATTTCTATGTTGGCGGAGCATCAATACACACTTCACTGCCTTTTTCGCCTTCTAATAAAACAATCAATTTGCTTTTGTTTGAAGGGGCACAGCATGGTTCGAAGATTATCATGCTTGATTTTCTTCTCTCTGTTATGTTGGTAAGCAGAGTGCAAATAATGAATACCACTGATAGTAATACATTGTGGATAGCTTAAGGCATCAATATACCCTCCATCTTTAATGTCAGGAAATTCAGTCTAAACACTTTTGCTGGAATAGGAACCTGAATATATTTATGGTGATTTTGTCAGTTATGTGAATGAAGGCACACTGCTGATATTGACCTCTCAGCATAGTGTCTTACAACAGTGACTGTGCTGTTATTATCTGTGAGTTATTGTTATTAACTGAGGCATATTTTTATAAACACATGTTTCTGTGTGACCTATGGTGCAGTGGAAGCTACAGTGCCTTAGTACCTATGTGCAATGTACCTGTGAATAAAAACAGATCCATATATATATATATGCAGGACAGAATGATTACAGCAGCAAACACACAAAGACACAAAGTAGTGAGGTTTAGGGTGTTTGCAAAGCCAGCATATATATGCAGACATGAAGGAAGTATAAAGTGGACTACAGCTGCTCAATCTGTGTGGCCTTGATTGAGTCACTGAGGAATAACAATATTTTTTTTAAAATTAAGAGAAAACAAAAATGCGTTTCCTTTAGCTAATCCATAAGTTGAGCCATGGAACCGTTCTGATTTTACCTGCCATAACCTTGACTGTGAAAGCTGCTTTTACAGCAGCTGTGTAGGTGGATGGCTGCTGTGTAACAGTTATGTGCTTTGGAGGGTGGAAATTTATGCTTGTGTTCTGAAAAAAAAACAACTATATATCTGTTTTATCATTCCACAGTCTCCATTATTTAACAAACAGGCTTTTTAAATTTAGATCTGACAAAGCTTAGACTTGCAGATGACTAGCAAAGTTAGAAAATTAGCATTTCAAATTTTCTATACGCTGTCTGAAACAGATGCAGACTCAAAGGACTCTACAGATGCCAAACTATCAGCTGGAACAATTCTGAGAATTATCCAACAGATATAAACAGGATATTTCTTTGCATAAAAATTGTGCAATCTAATGCCCTGTCTTCGTAGCCGTCACGTGTGTTCTGCAGCAACTTTTGAAGATGAATGAGGGTTGCATTTGCAGTTCTTTGGTATGCACAGAAATGTATTTAGTTTATTTAAAATGTTTATTAGATTTAAAACCAACAAAAACATTGTCACTAATGTGAGTCAGTATTATGCCTGAATAACCCAATGCCAGCATTCTTGTCTGTGAGCAGGCTCGATTCACAGTCTTGGTTATATCATAGGGAAATTATTTTAGCTAAAATTCTCAATATCAAACATATGGCACAGGTGAATGTTGTATGCCAACCAGGTAATAAATAGTAAAGATGATGAAGAGCAAATGAAGTGCTATTTCGCCACATTTGAAAGCAATGTTAGCTCCAAATTGGAAATGAAAATGGACTGTTGGCTCTGTTCAGCATAAAGAATTTGTACTTCTGTTCTTTATGGTCTGTTGCGTTTCATATCTTTATTTTTTCATTAAATTACCTATTATATAATGTGCATCAGGAATGCATTTACTATATTACATACAGCCTGTTTAAATGACAGACCATATGTAAATGGGGCCAGAGTTCCTAGACAGTTGAATACTTTTGTTGAACCTCTCAAATCAAAGCTGATTGATTGATTTGAAATCCAGCGTGGTGGTGTACAGACGTAAAAACTTATGGAACTAACTGCATTTGTGAAAATATTTATTTCATTTGCTGTGCATCAATAAGTCACTTCACAAAGTCAAAAATAGAAAGCTGAAAATACTGACCTGAATCCAACTTGAGTTGAGTCAACAGGACACTAATGAAACTACACTTGGGTGTGCCCCTCCTTTTCAGTTTTAGCGTACCATTTGATTTTCATGCAAAGTTAATGTTCGATGACGTTAACCAACTGTTACTGCTTGTTAATAAATAGTAAATGGATGGGCTTTTATGTAGCACTTTTCTGCTCTACATGAGCACTGAAAACACTATATACAACATGTCTCATTCAGCAATTCACACACACATTCATACAAGCACATTTTTCTGTCTAAGTGCTTTCTATCTAACATTCACCCTCCAATGGGCATGTTGGGAGCAAAACCAGGGTTTAGTATCTTGACCAAGGATACTTTGGGATGCAGACTGGATCAAAGGGGAGCCAGGGATCAAACCACCAACCTTCCTATTAGCAGTTGACCTGCTTTACCTCCGGAGTCGCAGCCACTCCAAATACTAAGAACGTTGTACTATGTGAAAAGTTGGGAATTGTACCTATATTGCAAGTTGCAACATAGATGCATGTGAACATACATATACTGAAAAAAAAGCTCCTGATGTATGAAAAATTGTACACGAGTACACTTTAGTACAGTCACTGGCTGCTTTTTTCAACTTGTTCCTCTGCTCTTTAATGCAAATATCTAATCAGACAATCACATGGCAGTAGAGGTGGGATGAAACAATGTACAAAAATACTTTCTTACTGTACTTAAGTAGTTTTCAGCTATTTGTACTCATTTTGTCTGACAACTTTTTACTTTTACTCACCGCATTTTAGCCGAAAATTTTACTCCCTACATTTTCAAAACAATATCATTTATAGTGCTATACTCAGAGGTTAAGGTGGGCTGGAATGAGTGGAAATTGTGGTTGCAGTACTTCGGCATCTTAAATTTAGTTAGTGCTACTGAAGAAGAGTCGGCATAAAGGGAACAATGTGTTGTGGCTGGTAATTTCAAATGCAACAGCACAACAAATACCAGCAAACACACAAACTGTTTGTGTGCAGCTTGTCACACACAGTTTGTCCGCTAGCTAAATGTACAGCTGCTGCATTTCCCAGAATGAGAGAGAAGTTCAGTCAGAGATGGAAAAAGATATAAGAAAGACGGGGCAGGAGAGGAAGGAGAGAGGTTATATTTAAAGGTAAGGACTGCTCAGTGGCTTTTGATAAACTACTTAAAGCTTACATGTCATAATTTTTAAATCAGATATTGCATCTGCACATGATGTGAAGTTGTGTGTGTGTTTTTTTTTCATATTGTGAAACATCCTGCAAAACAAACTGAGGTACACTAACTTTGTGTTCTTCAAAGGTTGCATGAAAATACTGCAGCTTAATGCAGGATAAACAGGTTAGCTTGTTGTACTGTGGCGAATTTAGAGTAAAGGTCTGTGTTTAACTGGTGCACAGTGGCTGTGGTGCTCATATAGTAGAGATAAAACTGAATTTAAGCTGATGATGCTTAGATTCAATCACATAATTCAACCTTTATACCAGCTAAATACTGTCTAGTACAAAGACTGTCAGTGTCAGCTGATGGAAGTCAGCTAATATAGCTTGTGAAACATCTGCATACAGCTTGTTGAATTCAGTTCAACCACAAAGAGCAGTAAACCTATCAGAGCAGCAGCAGCAGCACATGCCAGTTGATCACAGCCTGTACACAAAGAAAATAAATTGAAGCTCACAATAGAAAGTTATGATTTTTTTCCCCACATGGTGTTACTATACCCGATCTCAGGGTTCCCTCACTTGGCAAATCCCACTTTAACCCCTGACTGTACCCATTTTTTATTTGACTTATGATTTTATTTAGTTTAGGTGCGGAGGCAAAGTCACCCTCTAAATGTAGGCAACATAAAATAGAGCTATTTTTACTTCTCTTTCACTGCTTGTATCCTGCACAACAGATTCAAGCTCAGTATATTCATTAGAATTAGTCTTTAGATTGGAATAATATTTGTATTCTCATGTATTAGTATTATTATATAATTATTATATTAATTATTATAATGTTTATTGTAAGGTTCAATTAGCTTTGCACAAAAATAGAAAGAAATGTCCTCCAACAAGCTACTTTTACTAGAGTATTTCCAGCACCTTATTGAATCCATGACTCAAAGAATTAAGGCAGTTTTGAAGGCAAGGGGGGGGGGGGTGCAACCTGCTACTAGCAAGGTGTAACTGGTAAAAAGTCTGGTCAATGTAGCAGCAGTGGTAGTAAATATGGTTAAAGTGGGCTGCAGTGATCCAGTGCAATGTTCTGAAACCTTCAATCATGTGGATAAATCCGATTGGCAGCTGCAGATAAAATGCCAAGAGAGTTCATTTTCCTTCTCTTTTTTTCCGTCAAGATAGATACTCAAAAACTGAATAAGAAACAGCCTCGCAACCACACTCAACACACACTCTTTTTTGATTCTCCTTTCTTTCATGTACTCATGCCTGCAGATGTCAATAAAATCTAGCCAGTCAGCTGTAAAATTATTTGTTCTTTTGTTTGCTTTTTAAAGTGCTAGCTATTTTGAAATTTAACATTTCAAATTGAACAAATATTACAAAACTGTCTTGTGTATGGAAGCTGACTTTCCCCGGTTAGAAATTACATTAATATTGTTAATGCGTTATCATTCCACAGAAGAAAGAGGACATCTAATTACATATTTTTTTATGGACTTCTCAGCAAATAACATTAATAAAAACTAGTCAATTAAAGTTTGAATTAGTAACACCATTAACGTATCTGGGTAATTTATATTGTTGTATTGGATCAATTTGATAAAAATAATTTGAGAGGCTTTGTGAGTGAACTGTAGGTGCAGTTGAAATAAGTGCAGGCTATAGAGCTGGATAGTTTGCAGTAATCTAATGAAGTTTACAGTACGGCAGCTATAGGCCAAAGGTAGCATTACTACTTTTAAAATCACGCTGATGATGATCTTTATTATTGTTTGTAAAATTCCACTTTCAGGAGTTAGAAAGCAGCCACAATCGTACAATAGCTTATGTGACATGCTAATACATCACTGAGAGCAGACGCACAGCGGCAGCACAGGTCAGCTGATCAGATTACTCAGAGTGTGACTCAATTTTGAGAATTTTTCTGAGGTGTGACATTTTTCCCCAATCCACTGCTAGTCTGTATCTTAGGGTTTCCCCACTTGCCAAATCCCACTTTAACCCCATGTTAGTCAAGATAATGAAGTAATTTGAAAATCCTCTTTATAAACCAATGTAATTTTTAGCTCCGCTTTATGTATCAAAATCACTGCTTTTTGTAAACCCACTGTCCAAGTCCATTGTAAACCTATTACTATAAATAATCCTTTGCTGTGTTTGGTAAACACTGAAAAATTCTCCAGTCCTGAGGCTGAAACGCCTCCCTCAGCATGTTTATGAATCTAGCTGTGATACTTTTCTCACTTGACTGCTTTGTCTTATTGGAATCAATGGGAGACCAAGTGGTTCACTCACTCCATTAATTTGATATCATGAAACTGCCACTTTGTGCAAACCCTGAAGTAAAATATATAAGACAGCCCTGCACTTGTTTGGCTGTGGGAATAGAAGACTAACATCCATACTAATCCACAGTGGGAGGAAAGTATTGTATGTTTTAATTTCTGAATTAAATAAGACTTCAAATTGACAAATCAATGAGCCTCACTGCCTCCAACTAGAGAAAACAGGAAGAGTGGCCTGAGTGGCATCATGGGTTAGTCATGGACATAAACGGGTCAATAAGCAATTTTAGATTAGGCTTTATCACTGTGCTTCCTGGGTATAAAAAGAAAAAATGCAACAGACAAAGTGTAAGGCAAAGTCTCTTGTGCTGCACTTCATTCTAACAGTATTTGCAGAACAGGCATTGTATTTGAAGGTTTCTGGAAATATGTTCAGTTACATCAACATAAATTATAGAGTCAAGGCACTTAAGCGCCCCATTCCTTTTCCCATTTTTTTTCTTTTTCTTTTTTTTAAGCCTGTCTTGTCTGGCAGATTTTGCAAGCAGAATTGTGTTCTGAATGCACTGTTGTGCCAAACGTATTTGCTCTTCCACTATGAGCTCTATAGAGTCTCTATAGAGTCCCTATAGGCCCCTCTTGTTAGCATTCGTCCTTTTATTTTATTTATTTATTTGTGTTATTTTTCACATACATGTATGTGTTGTAGTAACGCCAGAGCTGACAGGCTAGAGGAAAAAGCAAGAAAGAAAAAAAGAGAAATGGGAGAAAATGGAGCAAAGGAACGAAGAGGACAGCGCGCAAGTAAAAAAGCACAATAGTTCAACACTGCTGCACCTGTAAAAAAAAAAAATACAAACAACAAACATTACTTGGAAAAACAAATTTATGTGTGGGAAAAACCCCAAAACAAAGCACGGCTACACAAATCAACAGTTTTGTTGTCTTGTGTTTGCGTGAGTAAGAGTGGGAATGTCTGTGTCCATGTCATGTATTTAAACGCCTGTATATATATATATATATATATATATATATATATATATATATATATATATATATATATATATATATATATATAGGGTGTGTGTGTGTGTGTGTGTGTGTGTGTGTGTGTGTGTGTGTAGTGGGAATTTAAAGATTGCGTGTATATGCATTTCTGACTGCAGAAAATTAAAAAAAATAAAAGCCCAACCTTACTCCTTGCTTATCTTATACAGAAATATTTTCTGCAGGTTTAATACTGTGAACAAGTGCATTTTAAACCAAACCATGTTTCTTTTTTCCTAAGTACACAGCAGCTAAACATAAGTAATGAATGAAAAACAGAAATGACAGAACAATAAAAGCAGCTGTCCATTAGGGCAAGCCTATCAAATGTGAATTATAGCCTTAAGAGCAAACACAGAGGTGCATCAATAATTCTCTATCACAGGGTCGTCCATCAGCCTGTCTATCCCGCTGGCCATCATCAATTCATTACCAAACACAGAGCAATTCAATATCGTCAGAGAATGAACAGATATTCTGCTGTCCATTATCAGTGACTACCCATATGAGAAATCTCCAGTATGTTCTTTTAGAGGGCAGTCTGTGCTCTGATGAAGTCATCTGAGTGCATACTGAACCCCACGTGAAAATCACTGCATTAGTTGACTCAAATGCAAGGATGCTGATTGCATTGTTCCCCTATGTTAGAATGGGCACCAAGAGAATGAAACATAAAAGGAAATGTCCTCCACTTCTGCTCTTGTGTTGCAGTTGGCTTTGTGAAGCCAAATTACCACACGATTTATATGAATTTTTTAATAGAGCTAAACTTTATCAAGCATGTACAGGGAAATACACCCATATCTACTTTTTAAAAATCTGTACAGATCCAGTTTTTTCTTTAGCATTACGCAAAATGTGATTCACTTTGGTGCAGGATGCAGTTTCTAGTGCTTCCATTTTTGATTTCATTTACATGAAGAATTTACAGTAACAGAAAGGATTGCATGTGCCTTAAAACAAGCCTGTTAGGATGTTTCAGTGGGAAAAGAAGATTATACATGTGGATGTCACTTGCCCCTGTGATTTATTCATTAACTTCTAAGCAATATGTCAGCTGTAAAAGCACAACAGGTACAAATTTGAAACTCAGGACCAATCTGCCAAACAGACACTGTGCAACAATTGCTTGGTTCCATTTCATTTTTTCTGTCCTGTGAAAAACCCTCTCACATCAGCCTCGTATGTATAATTAAATCAGTTTTGTTGTCATTTCACACATTTGTGTACTCTAATGTGAAATAGGCACAATAAGACAATCACTGTTATCAGCTTTGAGCAGGAAGCCAGTGCTCTAGAAAATGGCTTTTCAACAGCTGTTACCATTAAAAGCTAAAAAAAAAAAAGTGGACTGAAACAAAAGAGCATTTCCATTTCAAATGATTTGTTTTGTAACTTAACTGCAGCAATAACTGCCATTATCATATATTGGTCAACAGCCCTACAGAATGTTTATTTGTTTTCCTCTTTACGGGATGAACCATTATCCTCTTTGATAGCACACCAATTTGCATTGATTCATTTTTTTCATTCATACAAATGGCTTAGTTGCTCCTGATACTCTGATTTATTGACATGTGCAATGCAGGCTGGATTTCCTCCACTGTGTCACACTGGCACCCTGTCAACTTGAATTTTGTTTTGAGTAAGAGGACCAAGTTGCAGGGAGCCACATCCACATGGTAAGTAGTGGTAAGTGAAAATTGTGTTGGTGCACAAGTGGAAGTGGTAAGATGAGGATTTCCAGGGACAGATCCAAACATAGTGGGAGTGTTGCAGCACTCTGAGTGCTTCACAGGGAGATGACTTTTAAGGGCCAAATTTCAGGTTTTTTTTTTTTTCAGGAAACGTTTTCATCACACCTTGTAAATGGCATTCAGTGTAGTGGACTTGATTTGTATACAACTATGCAACAAACAACCAAACCAAAAAACAATAACCAAACGTAGGTTATCCATGAAGCTGAACCAAAACTAGACTGAAATGAAGTTGACTGATTTCACAATGACATTGACACTACTGAGACTAAAGTATTCAGTTCAATTCAATTTTATTTATACAGCACCAAACAGTCACCTGAAGGGTAACAACCCTACAAAAATTACAGAGAAAATCCCAACAATCAGATGACCCCACCCTCCATGAGCAAGCATTTGGCAACATTGGGAAGGAAAAACTCCCTTTTAGCAGGAAGAAACCTCCAGCAGAGCCAGGCTCAGGGAGGGGCAGCCATCTGCTGCAACTGGTTGGGGGTGAGGGAAGGGAGACAGGACAAAAGACATGCTGTGGAAGAGAGCCAGAGATTATAACAATGAATAAATGCAAAGTGGTGTATAAACACATAGAGAGTCAAAAGAAGTGAGTGAAGAAGAAACACTCATAGAAACCCCCCCAGCCGCCTAGGCCTATTGCAGCGTAACAAAGAGTTGGCTCAGGGTCACCTGATCCAGCCCTAATCCAAACTGGGAGCTGGTTCCACAGAAGAGGGGCCTGAAAGCTGAAGGCTCTGTCTCCCATTCTACTCTTAAATACCCTGGAAACCACAAGTAAGCCAGAGGTCTGAGAGTGAAGGGCTCTGTTGGGGTGAATATAGTAGTATTAGGTGTTTAACCTTGTATGTGAGGACAAGGATTTTGAATTTTATTCTGGATTTAACAGGGATCCAGTGAAGAGAAACCAGTATGGGAGAAATATGCTCTCTCTTTCTAGTTTCTATCAGTACCTGCAGCATTTTGAATCAGCTGAAGCCTTTTCAGGGAGTTTTTAGGACAGCCTGATAATAATGAATTGCAATAGTCCAGCCTGGAAGTAATAAATGCATGAATTAGCTTTTCAGCATCACTCTGAGAAAGAATATTTCTAATTTTAGAAATATTGTGTAAATGCAAGAAAGGAGTCCTACATATTTGTTTAATATGTGCATTGAAGGACATATTCTGGTCAAAAATGACTCCAAGATTCTGCAGTGATACTGGAGGCCAAGGTAATGCCATCCAGAGTAATTGGTAAGACGCCATGTTTTTTAGGGCACAATAGCCTCAGTTTTATCTGAATTTAGAAGCAGGAAATTAGAGGTCATCCAGGTCTTTACATCTTTAAGACATTCCAGTAGTGTAACTAATTTGTGTGTTTTATCTGGCCTTGTGGATAGATAAAGCGGGGTATCATATGCATAGCAATGAAAATGTATGCTGTGCTTTCTAATAATACTGCCTAAGGGAAGCATGTATAATGTAAATAGAATTGGTCCTGGCACGGAACACTGTGGAACTCTATAATTAACCTTAGTGTGTGAAGAAGACTCCCCATTTACACGAGCAAACTGGAGTCTATTAGCTCAATATGGCAGCACAGTGGCATTGTGGTTAGCACTGTTGCCTCACAGCTAGAAGGTCTGGGTTTGAATCCACCTTGGCCCAGGCCATTCTGGGTGGAGTTTGCATGATCTCCCAATGTTTGCGGGGGTTTTCTCCAGGTACTCTGGTTTCATCCCACAGTCCAAAGACATGCACATGGGGTTAGGACAGTTGATGATTCTAAATTGCCCTAGGTGTGAATGGTCTGTCTCTCGTGTTAGCCCTGCAACAGATTGTACTGGATGTACCCTGCCTCTCGCTATATGACAGCTGGGATAGGCTCTAGCCCCCCATGACCCTGAAAAGGATAAGTGGAAGAAAATGGGTGGTTAAAATTGCATTTGTGAAGAATCATGAAGCCATTACCAGCTAAGGTTAAGGGAATACTCGACTCAACACAGCTCTGACTCTTTGTCGGCCTGGCTACGGTGCTAGAAAGAAACCTGGAGTTGTTCTTATTTTCTTCAATCAGTGATGAACAGTAAGATGTCCTAGATTTACGGAGGGCTTTTTTATAGATCAACAAACTTTTTTCCAGGCTCAATGAAGATCTTTTAAGCAAGATATAGCAAGATGCCGTTTCCTCTTCAGCTTACAGTTTATCTGCTTTAAGGCACATGTTTGTGAGTTATACCAGGGAATCAAGCCTTTCTGAGCAGAGGGGATATAGTTTAGGTAGCTGCTCTGCACTGTGTTGGCACATGGCATTGAAGAAGATAATAGTGGAGGAATTATATTCTTAGTTACAGCACTTTCAGAAAGACATCTACTGTAATGAAATGTATCTCCCACTGCTGTGTAATCCATTATTGTAAAGTTAAATGTTATTAAGAAATGATCAGAGAAATAAGGGTTTTCAGAGAATACTGTTAAATCTCAGAACAAGATCTAAAGTGTGATTAAAGTTTTAGGTGGACTCATTTACATTTTGAGAGAAACCAATTGAATGCAATATTAGATTAAATGCAGTGTTGAGGCTGTAATTTTCAGCATCTACATGGATGTTAAAATCACCCACTCTAATTATTTCATCTGAACGGAGCACTAAATGACTCTGAGAAATCAGATAGAAATTGCTTTTTGAGTTTTCCAAATAGGGTTTTGGGTTTCTGGTTGTTTTCACTCTCGTTGCCTTAAGTGTATAAAATCTAGCACCTAGCCATGTGCTTTTACAAACACGTGAAAGAATGGGTTGTCCTTCTTCTTCTTCTTCTTCTTGTTTTTTTAAACAAATAAGGGCCTCAGAAAAATATTGGAAAATACTGACAGGTGCCTTAATCCTGTAGATGGTACTGGTAGGAAACTGAAATGACCTATGTACAGTCAGCTACAGGTTGAGATACCTGTCACCTGGTATTCTTCTGATACACCATTAGCCCCCTTTTTAGGGGGTGGGGGTGGGGTCTAGGAGCTCACTCAATTTCCATGTGTTGCTGTAATAGGATGCCACTATTGCAGCGGGTTAGCTTGTGAAATTTCTTCCCTCCTACATATTCTACATTCAGCTGTAAATGGTATTTTTATTATTATGAAGTGGAAGTTTTCAGGAACTACAGCAACTTAGCACAACTATGCACCTGGGGCTTCATGGCATGGGTTTCTGTGGCTAGCAGCTCCTGTGAGTGTAATCTGTGGGTGGCCCCACACACTACACATCAATCCTTAAATCATTAAATCTATGTCATTAAATCCATATAAATGTGAGCATATGCAGTGCATATCTCCATTGGTGGAAACCCAATCTCCAGCTTAAATCATAAGCGTAAAATTCTGGCAGACTTAATTACCATAACCTGTTAAGTAATTGAGTGTGAGAGGCTGCAGGGGCATGAAATGGTAGAAATAGGAGTAACAGCACATTGCATCATCTCATATGAGGCTTACTTTAACAACAGCCGTTACTGTTTTGTACCACTGTGGGTTTGGAACTTTTGATTCCACCTTTTTTTTTCACAGATTTGAGCATGTCCCGAGGCTCTCGCTCTACAGAGACAATGAAAGAAAAACATCCACTGTAAGAATTTTATATTAATTTAACACATGGAAGGGATGTTGTATAAACTATGTTTTGGGGTGTTTTACAGCCTGGACAAAGAAACTGGCTGTGAATCCTTGAATCCAGATGAGAGTGGAACAAAGACAATAAAAAAGAGGGAGACAGGTCTGGGATATGGAAGAGATGAAAAACATCTTGAACAGAGGGTAAAAAGGTATGTGTTATGTTTCTTACGCACCTCATTGTGTGCTTTTGGAGATCTGAAATATTAAAAGGCCTGAATCTCTTTAGTATCATGAAAAATAGGCTAAGCCTTAAATTGTGTTGAGAAAAATGTTACAGTTGCTTTTTGATTAAAAACATGGAAACAAAACAGCATCTGCTTTCTTGCTATCTGTTTTCATCAGCTTTGACCAAAAAAAAGAGAAAAGAAATAGAAAGAAAACACTTTAGTCTGCCTTTTCCTTTTTCATTAAATGTTACATTTGTTCTTTTCTAGAAAAAAAATAAAATAAATAATAATAATAAAAAAGCAGAAAGGATTGAAATCTAAATTGCTGTATTTATTGCTATATTTTACATAAGCCAGTGCATGCCTAGGAGCCTAGAATTTAATAAAAACTGTGATCACGCACACAGAGAACAAAATTTAGTAAAGCGGCTTTGTCAGGCATTACAAAAAAAAATGTATACCTTCCTCTTTATTTGCAAACGACGTATTCTTGGCAAGTCACATTTGCACTTTAAAAACAATGGCTCACAGATATTCAGAGACTACTGGTGCAGCAAACTGCCTGTGAAGATTTAACTATTTGGACAGTCCTTCAAAAATCTGCTCAGTTCTTCTCTGTCACATTACTCTGTATCGGAATATTCACACGACTGGATTTACAGCTTGGAACGAACTGGATCAATGAGCCCGGTAAGTTAAATCTCTCTCTACCTGACTACTACATTTCCATTTTGGAAACTACACAATAGACTTGAAAATTGAATGAGCAAAAAAAAAAAAAAGCTCTCTAATGAAATTCAAGGGTTCACTGCGACACTCGATTTGCTTCCCTTGATGAAGAAACACACCCTGATGGGAAGGCGAAATAATGAAGTCAGACGCCTGAGAGGTACAACATAATTGGGATGGGCATATTCAATCAAAACACACTTCTGTTCTATTTCCGCTCTTGGAGGCTTACCTTGCCTGGAATTTATTTTGACTGGCATGCAGTGCTAGGCAAAGGCGGCAAGTGCAGACTGTTTTACCCTCATCAAGGAGTAATGGTCAGTCTGAATCAACATGAATATGATTAGCCAGCTCACTTCAGTGACCCCTGAAAGTCATTTCATATTTGGATAAGATGTGACTGCCTGGGAATTTCATGGGTTAATACTGTAGCTGCCAAAAGCCAAAGCTTCTGTAGAACTGACATTGTATTTTTGTGTGTTTGCTGCAGGCTGGAGCATCAGATGAGTCAGGTGAACCACATCTTTACAACTCAATCATCCAGTGTATGAATTCATCCTGATTCAATGCAGCCATGCAACCAAAAATGTTAAATGTTAAAACATCTCCATGACAGTCTCTCATCTTTTAGAAGACATATATATGCAATGCTCTCAATTTATGGTGCATTCTGCCTAGACAGTGATGCATATTGTCAGCATTTGGCTTTTACATAATCACCACATTTGGGCAACATTAAAGCTGCCTTGAGGACATAAAAGTGACATCTACAAATAAAATCATGGAGCCATTTTTATCAAACCACATCCTGTGGATTTAATATAAAGTTCATCTGCTGTGGAAGAAATGCAGGCTGCTCGTAAAGGGAAGGATTTAAGGCTGACTACTAAGAGGAAATGTCATCAGTTTAAGGAGCCCGGGCCCTAAAAAGGGTATTGATTTGTTATGTATCCATCGGGAGCGCGCACAGTTAAAACAAAATTAACACATTTCTTACAAAAGCCTAACGATAACCTTTTTTGATACTAAGGCTGCTGTGTTGAATTGGAACAGTCGTTGTTTTTGTGCCTACTTATATATGCTAGTTACCAGTGTACTGCCCCATTTCCTCTAGCTTTAAAGGTATCACAGCAGGAGTAACATCAGACTTTGCACCAGACTGTAAAGTGAGGAAATCCACAAGGATGAAGAAGCTGAAGAGTATCATGAACTAAATACTGGAAGATTCTGCTGCATTTTGAAAATGAAAATCATCTCCTTCAGTCTTATGCAGTCCTGTGGAAACTTAAGTACACCCTTACTGCTTTCATAGAAATTAATAAGGTAAGGAGCAACCAGATACTGCTAATCAAATGCACTTGGTTAACTGATTGTTAGCAAGTGTGACCACATCAATAAAAGTAAAAGATCGTTAGTCTGGAGCATTCAGGTCAAATCATGCATTACACAGAGAAATTGCAAAAAACCCAAGAGTTAGATTTTTGACTTTACAGGCCTCAGTTGATATGCTAAATATTAAAGTTCATGACAGCACAATTATAAAATGACTGAACAAGTATAGCTTATTTGGAAGGGTTGCCATGAGAAAGCCTCTTCTCTCTAAAAGGAACATGGCAGGACACCTTAGGTTTGCAAAGATGCGTCTGAACAAACCGCAAGACATATGGAACAATGTCCTTTGGACAGACACAACCAAAGGGGAGATATTCAGCAATAATGCACAGCACCACGTTTGCAGAAAACCAAACACAGCATATCAGCACAAGCACTTCATATCAAATGTCAAGCATGGTGGTGGAGGGATGATAATTTGGGCTTGTTTTGAAGCCACAGGACCTGGGCACCTTGCAGTCATTGAGTCTGTCATAAACTCCTCTGTATACCAAAGTATTCTAGAGTTAAATGTGAGGCCATCTGTTTGACAGTTAAAGCTTGGTCCAAACTTGTCTCTCGTAATGATGTGAGAACCTGATGAATCCATACAGAAAATGTTTACTTCAAGTTGTTGTTTGGGTATAATTAGGGCTGCACTGACTCCTGTGAAATCTTTTTTTTTTTAAAATATGATTGCATGCAAATAAATGGAGAACACCAAAGAATCCAATGAAAAAGATCAGCAGTCTCATTTATGTAAAGAAAGCGGCATGTAAACTTTGAATAAGAGCTATAAAGGGTTGCAGTAAAACTGATAAAAAAGTATGTAGAGATTTGTAAAACCAAAAATGGCTCAACAGCATTTTTTAATCCACTGAAGTGTAGGTTTCTCAGTTGGATTCCTTTCTTGCTCGTCATATTAGGTTTTGATGATCAAATGCTTAACTCAAAGCTGTAAACCCAAAGGTGACAACACAGAGGCCACATGCATCTTTTAATATATATACAGAAAACTTTATTATCATTGATGGTTCCATATGTACCAGATGCCAATGTGTAAAATAGTTAACTGTGTGGGTTTTCAATAGTATGCTTGCAGTGCTTTAGTTACCATCGGTGAAGAAAAGTTTCCTGGTTATTCTCTCAAGATATTTAATTGAGTCTGTATGTTAACTACAGACTCAATTAGAGTCTGTAAGATGCTTTACAGCACACAAATCCAAAAGCTCTTTAATGTTTGAAAAAATATGCACTGCATTTCTGAGTTGAGGTTAAAATATCAAAATCAGTGGAGTGTAGATATACAATGCTCTCCCATTCTGGGGCTATTTTTATCACAAGTGGCTCCAAAGTTGTTTCTGCTTCCACACTCAAAGCTAACCACCAAGCAGGTTTTTACCTTAAAATACATATAATACTTTATATTTTGGAGGTAGGATTTTGGTGCAAAGTATGATGTGAAAACAGAGTTAGGTCCCAGCAAAGCTCGTAAAACCTGGACCACACACACAGACTCAAAATGCAAAAAGAACACCAGCTGCTATAATTTAGGGAAAGCATCGAGTTTTAACAAATGATGTGATGCTTTAATCCAAGACAAAGGCCGGTTCAGCTGCAAATATTTTTCCCCGCGGAGGCAGTGATGAGCAGGTTTATCAGGTTTTGAGAGCAGCCAGTCAGCAGAGTCACAGAGTCAGCAGAGCTCCACAAATGCAAGCAAAAATCAACAAAGCTATGACCTTCATCACGCTTCAAAGTTTTTTTCATGACTTGATCAGAGGCATCCAAGTTATTGATGTCTGAATGTCACCTGTGGCCAAAACAGAATTACTCCATTAAAACACCAGTACAGGGCCTTGTTAGCTAATTAACCACAGGCCACACATGCTTGTCAAGAATCCTAATGCTCTTTTTGTGGTTAATGTAGTGTACACATATACAGTATCAGGCAAAAATTTGGACACACCTTCTCATTAACTGGTTTTCCACTATTTAAAAAATGTCTGCATTGTAGATTAATACTAACGTCATCCAAACTGTGAAGAAATACATATGGAATTATTTAGTGTACTAAAAAGTGTTAAACAAACCAGAATATATTTCATGTTTTATATTCTTCAAAGTAGGCTCCTCTTGCTTAGATGGCAGCTTTGCACATCTTGGCATTTTCTCTGTCAGCTTTATGAGGCAGTCACCTGGAATGGCTTTCAGTAACAGCTGTGCCTGTCAAGAGCTAATTTCTTGAATTTCTTGCCCTCTTAATGTGTTTGAGACCATCAGTTGTGTTGTGAAGAATTAGAGCTGGTATACAGTGAATATCCCTATTTGAGTAGTGTTCTTATCCATATTATGGCAAGAACTACGGATCTAAATAAAGAAAAACGACAGTCCATCATTACATTAAGAAATGAAGGTCAATCAATCCAAAAAACATTTCAAGAACTTTGAAAGTATCCTCAAGTGCAGTCACAAAGACCATCAAACATTATGATGAAAGACCACGATTTCCTTCTCATCCTTCTCAGGATGAGTTCATCAGAGTTGCCAGCCTCAGAAACTGTAAGTTAACAGCACCCCAGATAAGAGCCCACCTAAATGCTTCACAGAGTTCAAGTAGCACACATGTCTCTACATCAACAGTTCAGGGAAGACTGCGTAAATCTGGACTTTATGGTCAAGTTGTTGTAAAGAAGCCACTTCTAAGGAAGAACAACTAGAGGAAGAGAATGGCTTGGGCCAAGGAACACAAGGAATGGACATTAGACCAGTGGAAATCTGTCCTTTAGTCTGATGAGTCCAAATTTGAGATTTTTGGTTCTTAATGCCATGTCTTTGTAAGACACAGAAAAGATGAGCGGATGGTTCCTACTGTACCTGTATACTTCCCACCTTGAAGTTTGGAGGAGGAAGTGTTATAGTATGGGGGTGCTTTGCTGGTGACACTGCTGGCGATATATTCAAAATCCATGGCACACTTAACCAGCATGGCTACCACAGCATTCTGCAGTGACATGCCAACCCATCTAGTTTACACTTAGTGAGTTGGACCGCAGAGTGAAGGCAAAGCAGCCAAAACTGCTCAGCACCTCTGGGAAGTCCTTCAAGACTGTTGGAAAATCATTTCGGGTGATTACCTCATGAAGCTGATTGAGAGAATGCCAAGAGTTTGCAAAGCTTTAGTCAAAGCAAAGTTAATAGCATGATCCTCTCACATATTAAGGGTTCAGTATTACCCCCTTATTTGTTACATTTTTAGGGCACTGCATAATACATTTACAAACTCAGATTTCAGACATTTTAATGAATGACACCAAATGTAGTTCTCTGTATATGAATTTGGACGTATCTTAAATCCTGTGAAATGTTGTCCAAACACATCTAAATCCAAACACCTATTTTAAATGGCCTGACACAAAGGCTTCCACTCAGCTGCATCCTGCTGCCTTCACAGTTTTTCATCTAGAATTCCCATTACTGCACAAGACATGCGGTTAGATGCTCTGACAAGTTCTTTGATTTAAGCATCCTTAGGCATTTACACCAAGTCATGAAAAAGGTGGCAGGTAAAATGAAGTTGCAGCACGTACAACAGAGGCAGCAAATGTATGTCTGCAAACCGATGGCTCAAACTTTTTAAACTGAGAGAATTTTGGACCAGAAAACAACTTTCTTTTCAAATCCGAATCATGGATCAGCCAAGACCAGAGAGAGCAGTGTCCTCATATATGTGGGTACTCTATTGTTCTTGGCCGGGAAAAAGGAAATTTAATTGAAACACTTAATTACCCTGCCTAAAATAATATTTTCTTCAAGCACACAAATCTCTCTCTGAAAGCTTTGCAGGTGTCCAACTTGTGGATGTTACATGTACATAATGAAGCACTGGGATCTTTGGAAAACATTGCATGGCAAATTAATGGGTTTTGCTGGCCAGTCAGCAGTTTGTGAATGTGCTACCACTGCACATTAGATTGATCCAAACAAGCACTTAATACATTGCTTTCTGGTCGGAGGCACACAGAGGGGTCCAGAGGCAATCAATTGGCCCGAAACAAAAAAGACAGGAGGTGCAGACAGATGGACAGAAGGGGTAGGCGGAAGGAGCCAATCCAATCAAAGTACATGATTATTGCATGTGTAGTAATCAAGCTTTCATATGAAGGCCCACAGGAAATTGGTGAACCAGTCAACATTGAGTCTCATCAATAGCAACAAGCTCTATTCCAAAGCAGTATTATACAGCTGGCTTGTTGTGCCACCAATTTTAGAGGAGATTCACATGTTAATTGGGGGAAGTCTGAACGTATGCACTGCTCACTGTGTCGTTGACACACAGAGAAATGGTTCAATAAAGTCAGTGAAATTAATTTATTTTATTTTATTTTTTTTACAGACTGGTGTCATGCTGTGAGTTTGTTGTATGAATCCTTTGCTTATAGTTCTCTCTCTCAACAGCTGTGTAAGTGAAATGAATGGATTTGTCTAGACTGGAATTGGCTGAGGTGAAAAAACACAGTTCCTTTAATGATATGATTACATAAAAGCACTGGCTAAAGAAATTGTTGATGCCCAGTGAAAGTGAATGTTGCATGAAAATATGAAGACTAAAATCACGCCTTTGTCTTGCTTCTCCAAATGCAGTGTTAACTAATGCTAGGTTAGCATAATGTGCTTTTTTTTTTTTTTAAATACAGAATCAAATTTGCTTACAAACAAACATGAATCTGAGTCGTTGCCAGATGATGATGATGAGGTGGGTCAACCTTTGGGGAAACGAATTGAGCTGAAGTGTGGATGAAAAGCCCTTCTTGTTGTAATGCCACAGGGTACAGACAGGTATGATGTTCCACAAACATTTACACTATTTCCGCTAGGAAAATGCATGCTCATCCGTACATACATTTTTATTGTATGCCTGAGCAAGCACACTGAATGTTCGGCCAAGCATGCCTGTGTATGGATTTACTACATTTTCCTTGTAATATGTGCACATATATTAACATAAATGGGAAAATTTGGTACTGGATGTTATCCTGCAGAGTTAATTAATTTTGAAAGCATCGCACCAGAGCATGCGAGCGCAAGGGTACAAGCAGCATGCCACTGAAAGTTGTTGCCCTGACATCAGAAGCCTGCAAAGTGGAATGTGCATGATCACATTTTCCTCCTGACTTTGTTCATTATTAGTTATGAACGGTTGAGTAGTATGAGATTGTGTCATTGGAGACACTGAAGGCAGAACAAAAGACAGCACATGTTTCAATTAGTTTGGGGATGCTGGGGTATTACAAAGGTTTTGTCAGTAATTTTGTAAGAGAATGCTCTGTATGACTACAGTATTATGGCACAATGTTTTAAAAGAGGTTAGACATAGAGATTGTTTGGCCTTATGTCTAGCATCTTAGTGAAATAAATACAGTTGTCTTACTGCACTTTGTACTTACTTTAAATGTGGGGGCTTCACAAGGTGTAGAAGAATAAGTATTTGTTCTTTTAGTCATTCTAGCTCCCAAAATACCAGCTTAAATGACTTTGAAATGAAAGAAATCGCCTCTCCTGCAATCTGGAGCCTGTTTTTGTATACCACATTCTGTTTTTTCAGTGTGTTTAACTTTTAACTTTTTGTCTTTTAATAAATTGGGTTATTATGGTTTTCTTCAGGAATTAGTTTGTACCTTTTTAAATCTCCTGTTAGAGTTTAAAAGCTTCAGTTGTCTGGATTGTGAATTCAGGTGCATCGTCAAAAAGAATTATTTTGCCTTGCTTTCTAAAATTGTTTTAGAGCAATTATATGTGAACAAATTTGCAATTTCACTACTTTATTGAAAAAGTTTTCTTTGTCTGTGCTGTTTGGTGATTTTATGTATTTAGCTGTGTTTTTAGCATTTGCATCTCATTTTAGTGTGTTTGATTGTTTTCTGTATGCTTTATTCTGAATGCTGCACCTGCCTTCTTTTAAATTGTTAAAGATGCTTTCGTGATTTGTTTGTGCTTTCTCTGCTTGCATGTGTTTTCTCAATTTCTAGTGTGTGGTGCTCCCAGAGCCACCAGACAACACATTTATTGATGTGTCATCCTGTAGAGTGTGGAGTATATTAAGCAAAGAATAATTACACCGCTCTACAGCCATAATGGTTTAATAATAAATGTAGTCAGACTTAACTCATTTTGGGACATTGGAATTAAAAATTATGCTTGTTATTTGGCTCTAGTGTTTGCGGTATCCTACTAGATCCATTCTGAGACATAAAGTTTTTAATTAAAACCAAAAATAACTAAAATCCATTTTGACCCCAGAATTTTCGGAAAAATGGCTCAAATGGAGGAAAGTGCTAATTTTCAGATGGCCACGCTTCCTAAACTCTTCATCCAGTTTGTTTTTTTAATGAAAATGGGCTTGTATAAATTAGAACCAGACAGTATTAAATACAACTGGGAAATTTCAAAACTTATGATATCGCTATATCTTTATTTGACCTTTTGATATCTAGTGTGACCTTAAATTAGATCTTTCTAGTAGCAGGGAATCAGTAACACTGCAACGTAAAGTATTCATAGTTACATATTTATATAAATGCATTTATTTATTTATATAAAAGTGAATTAAAACTCTGTAATAAGTGTATGATATTACTCATTACTCTGACCTGAATTTTCTGCTCTTGTATTGAAGTTTGTGTCCCAGTGGCAAGTGGGTCACTTATTGCCATTAGCACTTTACATATGACTGGGTGGTATTAGCAATTTATATCCAACAGCCTGTGTTGTTTCTATTATTTGAATCAAAATTTCAATGAAATACATCACTTTCTCTTGTATTTTGATGCTAGTGAAGACAGGCTTCTTCTCAGGAAAATTTCACAGGGTATTGGATGACCGGGTGGGAGGGGGGCCCCATGGGATTTTCTGGTTTTTAAGTGGGCTGCAGCACTCTTGACTTTGGGAACCACTGGCATAAGTCATAAATTTGTCATGTTCTTTCACAATATGCTGTTGAAAGTACTGTGACTCATAGAACTTGCAGTGAAATTCATATGACCTTTGCATTTCCTCTTACTGGTGCCCTGCACTGTGAAATAATTCTCTGTATACATCTTTTTTCTGATTTTTAAACTGTGACATAATGGGAAAAAGGGGGCAATATTACCATGTGAAGTGACCATAAACAAGAAGATGAGAAGACAGACGCTTCCAATTTATGACTCAACTATCTCAATAATGTGCATGGGTATATAATGTAAACATCTGGAAATTGTAGCCAGATATTTTAACTGTCATTTGAATTCAGCAGATCAAAATCCAGAGAACCTCTGAAAAATTGGTGACTATCCATTTTATCAGTACCAGTCAAACTTTTGACTGGTATTGCAAATGTATCCACCCTATGGCACACAATCAATTTAGCTGCTTGTACTTGTGACCATGCTCTTTTAATCATTACCCAGATATAATGACCATAGGTGAAGGCTGGAACACTGATGTGTCTGCAAATTGAAAACTTTGCCTTTCAGCAATCACTTCACCACCACACTCTGGTGTAACGCCCACACTACTGCCAATGCTGTACCAAGTGGGAAGCACAAAATCATTGACCAGTGTTATTTAAATGCTTCTATTGTCCAGGTCCAATTTCCTTACAGATTCTTAATTAACTATCTCTTTTGAAGAAAAATCAGGACTGCACAGGTTTCCAGCACACACAGGTTTCTCTGAGTGTGCACAGTCTGCAGAACCAGAGTAGAAAACAGGCTTGAATTTGATTCAGGTGAGTAAAAAAAGCAAATATTTTTATCAGTGCATAAATTTAATGCACTAACAATTTAAAAAATGTTTCCCAACTGGAACTGTTTCTTGATTCCCATGCCTATTAGTGGATAACCAAAGGGTATGTTCCAGCTGCTGTTCACTATTGTATTCACTGCATACATGCAGTATGGACTCCCATGCAACAAAATACTTTTGGCTTTCTGCTTCCATGTATGTTTTTTCTTTTTTTTTTCATGAAAACTGGGCACCCAGCTAGAAAATAAAATCCCTTTCCCTATTAACCAGATGGGTGCACAGCCGGTCATCAGAGCACTGAATTAAACACTAAACTTTCAGTTGTGTTTCAGAGCACACAGACTCCTTGCCCTGCTCCTTCAGTGGAAGGTCTATTTTGTTTAGTTTTGTTTGTTTGTTTTTTAATTTATAAAACAGCACATTGCCTCATAATGCAATATGCTAACAATTCTCCAAGTGCCATTCCTGTCTTGTGTGCTGTATATGCTAGATTATGTCCTACTTGCTCCAGTATGTTCACAGTGAAGGAAACTGTTACAAATTAAAAACCTCCTAACTTTACACTTTAAGTGAAAAGCTGAGTGGCCATAGATATGCATATGAAATAAGCAAGCCTTGTGAAACATTTCCTTTTCCAGATTCGTTTTCTTGGTAAATTCTTTTTGCTGCTACTGATTCAACAATAGAGATTTACACTATGACAACAAAAAAAAAAAGCTGTTCTGATCCAAAAAAAAAAAAAAGGGGGGGTTTAAATTCTGCTGAAATTATCTGTGGCAAAATCCTCCTACTGTCGCCAAAGTAGGTGACCACTTCAACCGCTTTAGGCTCGGCTGACTGTATTATGTTGCCGCTGGGGATACATAATCAGCTCTCTCAGCAGCTGTCGCACCACATGGATTAACAGAGCCACCGTGGAAAACAACAGTACACAAACTGGTGCAAACTGGTAGGAGACGCGAACATGAAGCACCATGTTGCTTATACTGCAAAGATATTTGCAGATATTTCAGAATTAATGGTCTGTTGCTTCGCTGGGGGTGGTGGTGCTTATGAATGTGTTCCTGATACTGTTCACATTACATGTGTGCAAAAATAAATAAATAATGGGTAGCATCTTCAGTTGGCTGATTAAATGGTGGTCACAATTACAAACTAATTTCTGAATTACAGAAAATTAAAAGCTCAGTGGGAACATCACCGTGCCATTACACCAGAAAGGTCATTTTAGTTTTCAGATTTCTCCTCTAACCATTGCCTTCTTGGTTTAATATCAATAATGGAAGATGGATGGCTTTTTGTTTGTTTGTTTCTTTAACTTAGAATCCCTTCTTTGTGTTTTTTAGTATTTACCTTTTGTCTTATTCCTGTTTTCTTGTCTGTCTTAAACTTGATGTATTTTCGAGCCCATTCCCTGAGTTCAAGTCACTTCTGTTTTTCTTGTGCCTCTTTTGTTGTTCTTCTTTGTCTCTTTGTTTTTGCATTTATGTCCCTCTATCCATCCTTCAGTCCTTTTTATGCCCTCTTCTATTCCCATCCTAGTCCCTTCCACCAGAGATGTGAGCGTAGGAGCTGAGAAAGTGGACGCCAAAGGCATCCACAAAAATCCTTGCGCTGGAGCCATCCTTTTAAATTTTTGTCAGTCAAATATGAATGGGTGGCACAGCTGCATTGTCAGTCCACTGTTTTATTACAGCCCACAGATGTGTATATAAGATGCTCAGGTCCTAGTGTTCAGATAGTGTTCATGACAACTTTTCTATTTGAGCTTACTTCTAATGATATTCACAACATGCCACAAAAGGGACATGAATGGACAGATTTTGTTGTTTTTAAGCACAAATATAGATGAGATCATGCAGTAGATCATCCTAAATAATTAAAACAACTTACAATTTGTATATTCCAGCTCTGTTGCATGCATCTTTAATGCATCGCAGGTAAAAACAATTTCACGAGTAACGTACTTGTGCATCTTCAATCATGGCTTCCTAAGCAAGCCTCCTCCCTGCTCTGTCCTTGTTACATTTTGAACTGTATTATGAGATGTCCTTAAAGATGACACGCTGAGATTGATTTTTGTGTCACCGCCAGCAGAACAAAGGAAAGAGGAGACGAGGAGGCACAGAATAGAGAAATGTGTTGCCCTTGTTAGTTGTCAGTCTGCTCGCATGTGTCCTGGCTCTTACTGAGTTTTATTCCTCTTGCTGGTGAGTGTCTAACACCTTCTGCTATCGTTATTTCACATTAAGTGATACTGAAGTTCTCTTTTGTTTTCCCACCTTCGAGCCTACATTTGAGTTCTCGGATGAAAATATATACATTTTATTATTGCTAACTATTAGCTACAGTGCGCAGCATGGTGGTGCGGTGGTTAGCACTGTTGTCTCACAGCAAGAAGATCCTGGGTTTGAATCCACCTTGGCTCGGACCTTTCTCTGTGGAGTTTGTATGTTCTCCCTGCGTTTGTGTGGGTTCTCTCCAGGTACTCTGGTTTCCTCTCACAGCTTTTCTAATCCATACATGGTCAAACATATACATACAGACTCAAATATATACATATACTCCCTTAAGTCTTTTGATAAGTGCTGCTGAAGGTTCTACATTGTAACTAGGCATGTCCAGTGTACACACTATGTGTGTTTTGAAAAAGTCAGAATGTGAACATGACTGACTGTCACAGTCAGCTGAAACTGTTTACTGTACACCGCCACTGCTTTCTTGCCACCCAAGGCCAACAATCACAGTAAATTCATTACACCATAAAACCTATTATACTGCCATTAAAAGTCCATTAAGATGGTGTTGTTTGAAAATAGGAGGTGGTTGCTGGCCCTCTGGGTATCAGTCACAGATGCTTAAGAGGCAGACAATTAGAGGACTTTAACATATTAAGCAGTGTTTATCTGATATATATCAAATTAGCAAATGATTTATTAATTTATCGCTAAAGACGGCTTTTAAAATACGAGATTAAGACAACAACACCTGTCAGTCACACACATCTTAAAAGTGTGCAAAGAGACACAAGAGTGAGAGAAAAACACCAGAGAGCGCCCAGGCAACAAAGCTCTTCCCAAATTCTGTGTGTCCAACCTCATTAAAGTGACAAATAAGCCTATCAACACATTACATTCAATGCCCCTGTACTAATTTTATCATGGCCAAGCCAAGGGACTTGTTGATGATGAGATTATGTTTATGACAGTGTCTCCAGCACCTGGAATCTCGCTCTGTTTTGTCAACATGTTCAGTTCGCGACTAATGCAGTTTGTTCGGAGTCAATCACCTGACTGCGGCGTTCCTTTGAGTGTCCCTTGACTGACAGATCAAATTATAATACTCTCCATGTGAAGGATTGCTGAGCAATTGCTGCAAAATGCCCAGAGAGATTGCATAGGAGAAAATAATTTAGACTAAGGTCACCCTACTGACAAGATGTTAGGGTTTGTTTTTAATTTGGTATTGAGAAAGAGGCTGAGAATACCCAGTGTGCTGGAGGATTCTTCAGTGGTGGAACTGGTGCAATGGTGAAGCCTGTATGACAGTGTTCAAATGATGCTAGTGATTTTGCTTCAGCTTTGGATTCTTCTGTGGTGAAAAACCGTCCCCAAAGCAAACACAGATGACACAGGAGAGGATTGTTTTTCTGTCCAGTGTGAACTAATTTTGTTGTTGTGTCTGGAAAAAAAAGAGATACTTCTCTTTGGCATTACCACTTTCAGTACGGAGTTACATTTAGCTGTGAGCCTGCCATGCTCTCTCTTCCATGCAATAACTCATTTATCTTTTCTTTTTTGTTTTGTCTCCACTCATTCGGAGGAATGTCACTTACCTCCAAAATTGTGATGCCTGAGGCAGAAGGTAGAGTATTTGTTTTCACTGCCTGTTTCACAAAGCTGGGCTCATTTGTCAAAATGACCGTGATCTGAGGGCCCTGCCCCAACGCCGTTTGTCTTGTATTGATCGCCCTTTGTAATGCTTGCTTCTCTGGAAGGTGATAGGCACTTTTGCTTTTCTTTCATTCTTTATAGATTATCTTTTCACAAGCTACTTAAGGTCACAAAACTTGATATCAACATTTCTTCAAGAAGAAATAACATGGTTTTTCCTGTGAACTGTTAACATATTATTTTACAGTGTATGAAGTTGATATGGATGTTAAACATGGCCAAAGTATCAAATAAACATATGGACAAACTGAAAACTCAGTTTCCAACATATTCTTCTTTTATTGCTAAGAATTTTATTTCGATTAGATTTATTGCATTGTTGGTAAATGGAAAACCTTTATTGCAAAAAAAATCTGAGTTGCATTTTATTTACTTCAAAATTCAGTTAACTAGCATACTAGATACTATTCAGTTGCTTGGCGGCAGCAGAGTCCACGTTGCAGCAGATGTTCATGCTGGTCCCTTTCTTAATCCAAATTAAAGTTGAGCTTGAACTCAAAGGGCTGGATATAAAAATTTGTCATTTCAAATCATGAGCTAGAAATGTTACTTACTTAGTCATGTTACTTAGTTTTAATGCTTCTGAAAGTATCATGCTAAGCGCAAGGATGAGGCAGTACCCAAAACAATTGGGTGCTGTTCCACTTCCAGATGGCCAATCAAAAGAAAATAGGCTTTTAATTGGGAGGGAATTTGATGCCCCCGGACTGGAAAACATGGGTTAAATAAAGATATGATGACTGTTAATTGTACAAATATACAAGAATTTAATTCACTCACCGACCAATTTGTTAGGCACAGATGTTCAATATTAATATACATACATACATACATATCTAATTTGCCAATCACATGGCACCAACTCAAGGCATTCAAGCTTGTAGACATGCCTCAAGGTACTTAGAATAATTACAGAGAAATCCCAAAAATTAGAAAACACCTTATAAGCAACCACTTGGCAATGGTGGGAAGGAAAAACTCCCTTTTAACAGGAAGAAACCTCCACTGGAACAGGGCTCAGGGAGGGGCAGTCATCTGCCGTGATCGGTTGGGGGGTGATGGCTTGTTGCTGACCATATCCATCCTTTTTATGACCACAGTGTGTTCATCTTCTGATGGCTGCTTCCGCCAGAATAACACGTTACATGTGAGTTCACTGTATTGAAATGTGAACTCACTGCATCCCAAAGGTGCTCTCAATCCAACAGAGCGCCTTTGGGATGCAATGAATTGGTAGCTTCATTTGTGTACTGCCTAAGAGCAGACACAATAATCTTTTGCAATATACTTGCATGTATATGTGATAAATAAAATCACTTGCATCTTGAATCATCACTGTGCAAATGTGTGGCAACTGCACTGCATTATTCATCCCTTTTTTCTTTTCTTTTCTTCTTTTACATAAGCGCACACACACACACTTTTTAATTAAATTTTCTAATTTTCAATTTAGATTGAAATATTTCAAGTATAGGGATCTGTAATTTTTGTTTTACAGTACGGTGGCACGGTGGTTCACAGTGTTGCCTCACAACAAGAATTTCCTGGGTTAGAATCCACTATTTGGCTGGCGCCTTTCTGTGTGGAATTTGCATGTTCTTTCCAAGTACTCTGGCTTCATCCCACAGTCCAAAGACATCCAGTTAATGGAGTTAGGTTAACTGGTGATTCTAAATTACCCACAGGTCTGAATGTGAGTATGAATGGTTGTTTACCTCTCTGTGTTAGCCCTGCAACAAACTCACAAACTGTCCATGGTGTACCCCGCCTCTTGCCCTATGGCAGCTGGGATAGGCTCCAGCGCCCTACAACCCTGAATTGGATAAGTGGAAGAAAATGGATGGAATTTCTCATTTATCCTGCCTCACCTGCTGTTTTCACCGTTTTAATTTCCTTGTCTAAACTCCTTGCCATGCACAGCTGTGTAAAAAGTCTTAACTTAATTATGCAAGTACACGATTCCCCCCAAAAATAGGTTCTTCCAGAGCTATCCAAAGGAAATATGGTGTCTGTATTCCATACATTTAGGAAGCCAGTTTTCTTGTTTGCATAAGAATTAATCTGCTGCAGAATGCCAGCTATAATGAATTGCAGTTTATTACCAGAGACCACCTTTAACTGATATATGATACAAAAACTGAGTAGCATATATGTATGTGATCCATAGTTGTAATCCATTAAATTATCACTACACACTTGCTACAAGCAACACCAAAAATAATCTGACAGAATTACTCTATGAAGTGGAAAGATCATTTGTAGAAAAAAGTATACATTCTGCTAAGCTCGTACCAAAATGGGAAACTCAGAAAAACATTTGTTTTTGTTCTTTTCTTTTTTTTAACTTGCTTGAATTACTTTGACACAAGAGGTCTGAATTCAGAAAGGAATGTTCCAATACCAATAGAGTATTGAAAGGTAGTGAGCAATCAAAACAAGCAATCACCTGATTAAAAAACATGTTCAGCTTAAACCTGTGGCACAGGAATTTTGTACTATTAAAGCTAATACATCTCCTCTGAGTGTGTCTCTGTAACGCAGACAAAAAAAAATGTGTCAAGCTGAGATGTAAAAGAAATGCTGCTCATGTCAATCATAAGGATCTCTGTCTGACAGAAAACTCTAAGCAAGATAACAATGATAGGTAACCACTGGTATGGCTTTTATAAAGTTGCCTGAAATTGTAGTACAACTGCACTGATATTATTTGTATTTAATCAAATTTCAATGTGCAGCATCATTTATGCCATATATTGTCAAAAATGGTGCCTTTGAAATGGGCCCAGGCATGCAAATGCCAAATGTCTCTTCAGCCAATCGTTCTTGTTTATATCCTTGTTTTCCCTGACCTTGAGTGATTTTTTTTCTCTTGTAATTATGGTGATTCTTTAACAGCCTTAAAGTGTTAATCATAATCAGAAGTAAACTGAGAGGGCAAAGAGGATGAAAGAATGACAGTGAGAAAAGTGTAAAAGAAAGATTTTTGAGGAAAACTGAAAGACTTCAACTATCAAGTAAATGTGAGGGTTTTCAGTAAACAAAGTAAATACTTATAAAACTCTTCTTAATGCATGTGTAGGTGCTCCACAGCATCTGCAGGCACACAAACCCAAAGGCCGTTAAAGGTTTATCAGAGGTTTGCAGTAGCTTGGACAGAGCTGCTCACAAACAGATGAATATGTTTTTGTGGCAATATCAGCATCAGCTTAAATGGCTAAACGGGCGCCTGCCTTTCTCTGGGATAATGGGACCCATGTCTAAAGACAAATATGCTCTTTAAATCCAGCTGCATGAAACCTAAAGAGACAGCCTTCTCTTCTCTTTGGTGTTAGCATCAAGATGGCATTGACACAGTGACCCCACATCGCCACATATTTCACATAAGCACCCAGGTCAGAAACAATAAGGTGAGGACATGACCCCCATTAAATTCTTCCAACACATACATATAAGCTGCCCAAATTCCCACCTGCCTGTGCTCAGGCAGCTTCTCCACTCGCAGCAGCTTAGCACCCAAGCTGAAGAGGGCTCAGTTTGCAAATGACAGCACCAGCAGAGTTAAATCCCTCTAAATGGTCTGAAATGACTCACACGGAAAGGTTTAAACGTTATATCGGAAAAGGTCAACAGCCACCAAACCTGGCAGCTATAATGACCATCAACAAGACCTGGGTCACACAGGACTTGCAAGTAATCCCTTCCACTTGTTTCATCTGGCCATCCTAGACGGATCAAATGGGTGGCAGTTATACATGATCAATAGCCCACATATATGGTATCAGATATAGAATAATGTCTCTAAGTCTGACTAGAGAAAAACACGTTTCATATCCCTCACTGATTGAAAGTTTCACCTATAACTACATGTGGTATCACTGACTGGTGAGGTCACAACTTTACAGTGAACTGATACACACCATTGTTCATTTCTACATTGGTTTAGCACGATACTATGCAAATTCACTCGACAATGAATCACACATCAGTGTCTCAGGCCCCAGTTAACAGGCATAGCAACCATCTGAGTTGGTGATATGTGTGTGATCCATAGTTGTAATCCATAAACTAATTTCAAGTCTGACTAGAACCAGTTGCCAGCCAGTTGTGGAATACATTTTTTTTCCTGGTGAGGAAAAATGTTTATTCCCCAACTGGTTGGCAAGTTTTTGCTGGATGTTGCTGGTAGTTGCTGTGAAATGGATTGCTGAAGGCCCATTCAAGCAGGTCTAGAAATGGGTCAGTGGCACCCTGGCCACCACCAGTCACTATGGAAAAGTGTGTATTTTGCGACCAGTTGGTGAGTGGTTGCTAGAGGTTTCTGACAGTCACTAGGATGAAATCAATCATAAGGAAGGTGCTGCACCAAAAATCTCCTTGAGATTGCTTTGGTAACCAGTAGATTGCCATTGTTGCACATAGTTTGCATGGAAGATGACTTGCAAATACTTGCAAACTAGTACTTGCCAAGCAGCAGTGAAACTGTGAAAAGTGCAATCAAACCGGAAACTGGGGCCAGTCACCTTCAAAGTAAAAGTCGCACATTTTGTTGGTTGCAGCAGTAAAGCACAGCTTTAACTTTACAGGTGAACGCTCTCTGTTTCCACTTTACATCACATTTCTTCAAGTTTCACTACAGCTCAGAGAGTAGAGTGTTTGCAGACAAATTGGTGTCTTCCATATAAACAACAGACAACTGGGGCAACCTGTTAGCAACCAAAGCAATCATAAAGAGAATTTTGGTGCCACGAGCTCTTTGCGACCAATTTCACCCAGCAGCACCCAGCAACCATTCACTAACCCCCCCAGGGATTACACATTTTTTGTTAGGGATCGGAGGTTGCAGGGGTGACTGGCTGGTCTCTATGAGATACTGAACCACAATGATAGACCTATCAATTAACCTACTTTGTGCATTAAACTAGAAATGCAATGTAATGGAAAGTTTGCATTTAAATCCAATAATAGATTAATAACAGAAGATAACCACTTATTTGAATTGAATCTCAATGACACAATTGTGTAGGTATTAATAACCACTTACACACACTGGTGCTGCTTCCTGCATTGTTTGAAGAAATTGCTGCTAGTTTATTTTGAATGATGGCTTATAGATAAGTTAGTGACAAAAAATACAATTTAAATCAGTTACATGTCCTAAGCTATTAAATTATTTCACAATTTCCATTCATCCAATCAAATGCCACTGGGGATCCTAAATTTTACATCTTCTTAAGAAACAAGCACACCGATTGACAAACTGACAAACAGATTACATAAAAAAAAAGAATCCAGTTGTGAAATCAGCTATGCTAATTGACAGAGGACGAAAAAGCTTTTACGGCATCTTATTGACACTTATAATCACTTTACAGTTTGTGATGCTCTAATTTAGCATATGAACCACTATTATGAGTTATTAGGTTAAAGGGGCACTACATCTGGCACTCCACACTCTGTTTCACACTCATTAGCAGCTCATTAGGAGGGTGGTGATGGTTCATCTGAGCTTGCAGAAATATTATGAAAATATCCTGGTAAATACTGTGCAGAGGATGCGTGTAAATCAAATCCCTCTTCAGTTTGACTTCATTTATCTAGTGCAAAAATTTTCTAAAAATTAAACTGTTTATTGCAATCTGATAGATGAAACACTGAAAAAAATTTCAACCCTGCCTAACATGTCACTTTTATGTTGAAGAGAAAATAAGGTTCCCTCACAGGTAAGTGAGAATGCATTTAGCTGTGTGGGAACATACACTCGCTGGCCACTTCATTAGTTAAAATTTACTGGTATTGAGTGGATCCGTGGTTGCCTTCAGAACTGTCTTAATTATTTGTGGCAAAGATTCACCAAGGTGCTCAGCGATTTTGGTCCATATTGACTTGATAGCATCACGCAGTTGCTGCAGATTTGTCGGCCGCACGTCCGTGATGTGAATCTCCGGATACGCCACATCCCAAAGGTGCTCTACTGGATTGAGATCTGGGGACTGCAGAGCCCATTTAAGTGCTGAACTTATTGTCATGTTTGAGATGATCTGAACTTAATGGCATGGCACATTATCCTGCTGGTAGCAGGCATCAGAATATGGGTACACTGTGCTCATAAAGGGATGAATATGGTCACCAACAATACTCAGGTACACCATTACACCACTACCAGCAACCTGAACCTTTGATCACTCACTGGGTTTTTTCCTTTTTCTTTTTTTTTTTTGGACCATTCTCTGAAAACAGTTTCAGAAATTTTCAGATCAGACCACAAACAACCATGCCACATTAAAAGACACTTTACACATATCACCTTTCATCCCCATTCTGATGGTCTATTTAACCTTTAGCTGGTCATCTTAACCATGCCTAAGTTGCTGCCATGCTAATTAGATACAGTTTGCCTTAGCGAACAGCTGAACACGTGGTCAGTGGTATGTATATTTTTTGGAAATAGGACTGCAGAAAGGTAGAATTCACACCTGGGTGTGGTTGGCATTTGAGAGAGGTTTCCTTGCTGGTGCAGTTGCCACGGACAACAACCAATCATTCACAAGGTAGGTTACCCAACCTTCATTTGGCAAAGCAGGGTGATTACTCACCGCAATCATCAGTTTCTGAATTTTTAAGCTGAATTGCATAAGGAACCCCTCGCTCTCAATTTTACAACACTATTTGATTGGTTAGTGGAAGTGCTGAAGCATTTAAATAAACATTATTTAACTGGCTGGTGCCTGCAGTCACGCTTGAAAAGTTGAACTTTTGTGAGCTTTCTCTCTATTGGAATCACAGCGAGGAAAGTGATGATAGAGAGCTAAAGTTCAGTTTGGAAATGACATCGCCTCACTAAAATATGAATGTTAAAAGCCTGTGAGAATCCTACCCAAGATTGATGATTAAGAGTTACACGGTTCAATTAGAAACTGCATATTGCTTAGTCTTTAGTTCCAAAATATGCTATACTTACACATTACTTAAATATATACAACTTACTTTTTTAAATTAGTGATACAAAACACTGCTCACGGGATAAATCCATAAATTGGGCCTTCATTTAACATAGTTTCACTTTATAGCAGGATCATAAAAATCTACTGCAAACTGAAGTCAAACCACATCAGGCTTCACACTTTACTCATAGTCTGAATACTGTTTGGAGTCCCGCAGAGTTTATAGGTGGCACTTCCTCTGCACTTTCCTTCCATACAAATTTTTCTCACTATTGTAAAGGAAAAATTAGATATATTTTGCTGCCATACTGTCCGAGTATAGTATATTTTGACTCTAATAGCGCTGTGTTCGGTTCAGCCATAATTCAGCTATAATGGAGCTGAAATGGAATGCTAACATTTTGTGATGATTTTACCTTTGATAGAAGGAGCGGGATGAACACAGCCCAACTCACAGGATGACCTTTCACCAGTAGAACAGAGCAAAGATCCAAAAACATCAAAAAGCTTATTATGGTGAAAACCTGATCGCAAACTGATTGAGCTGCGAGAGTGGGTTGAGTGCAGCTTTCAACTTGAATTCTAGACTAAAGATAGAGACAGGATAACAATCAAGAGCTCAAAGTGGCTGCAGAGAAGGGCAGTGACAGCATCACAAAGGATGCTATGAATTAGCTGCAGATGTCTGCCACAGATTTTGAAAAAATATTAAGTATTATTTAGTTTGAGGTCTTATGTGTCTGCAAAGTAATTTTTTAAACACTAAACTGTGGCCACTATCTGTTTAAGAGGTCCATAAACTGGTCTCTGTTAACTTTAGACTGTTAGGAAATAATTATGTATTATTTAAGTGCATAGTTTAGAATTTCTTTCATGCTTTTTGTGTAAAAAGTCAGAATTGTGTGGTGTAGTGGTTAGCAATGTCGCCTAATAATAGAAGGTCCAGAGTTTCAACCCACCAGCCAGCTGGGGCCTTTCTATGTGGAGTTTGCATGTTCTCCTTGTACCTGTGCGTGTTGTTTCGGGGTACTCAGGTTTCCTCCCAAATCAATGTAGGTTAGAGTCACTGATAGGTTAATCAGTAATTCTAAATTGGCTGTAGGTGTGAATGGCAGTCTGTCTCTCTGTTTTAGTGCTACAATAAGCTGCTGACCTGTGTGCCCCACCTTTTCCCCGGAGACAAGTGGTTAAGAAAATGGCAAATATGACACTTTTTTGTCTCTGTTGACTGCATGTGTGTGAGAAAATTTATTATGTTTTTTCTCTGTAATTTTTTGTCTTTAAGCACCTTAAGCCGACTGTTTGTTGTGATTTGGCACTATATAAATAAACTTGAATTGAAGTGCATTATGAATGACCACTTTAGACTACATTTTTGTAACACAATAGTATCATAGGATCTTTTTATTCACTGTATAAAGAGGGTTGGCATGAAACTAAAGGACAGACAGCTGAAGTTCAGTGTATTTTTCTAACCTTGGACTGATGATGCTGTCCCTGGGGTGCACTATGACATTCCATGTTTAACTGAAAGTGCATCTGAGTGAGTCAGCATGGTTCAGCTGCTCAGTGCTCACTACCTCTCTCTATTACCATAACGATGACTCAGTCCTGTTCTCTCCCACCCCGTTTTGTCCAGTCCTGTGTCGGCCCTGTGCTCTCATGTCCTCTCCTCTCCTTTGTTACTTCTCTCTCCACCGTTCTGTCCCTTCATCACCTTGTCTTCTTCTATTCTTGACCATGCCTTGACCACTGCTCTCCTTGTTCCAGGTCTTTTTAGCTGGCATTGCTGTCTGTTACAGTTGAGTACTGGGGTAAAAAAAAATAAATTTCAAGCTCAATGTTGTGTAAAGGGAATGCAGTGCCCTTAGAAACTGGCACACTGATTGATGAACCCAAGTTGTGAATATTAGCCTAAGTGTGCCCAAGCTGCCCTGGACATGTACTCTTACCAATACTGGAAAACAGAATCTGTTGCACTGTATTCGAAAGATAAGAAGACAGATAGGCAGGCAGACTAACATGCTGTGTTCACAGATCCAGGGGTGTGCTCAGGCTGCAAGAAATTTCTGGAAATGGATGGTGTTTGCCTGCTATTGTGCATGGTGTCTAAAATCGGATCTGATAATAGTCTTAATTTCCTCCACCTTTAGTCACAGCCTGATTTACAGTTTCAAAGCCATGTATGGAAATGGGATGCGGGATGAAGCAAAGGAAAATAATAAAACTAAGAAGAAGTAAAAGTGAAGCACAAATTGCAGATAGGCATGGATATCTCTAATACACAGCTTTCAAAAGATGCATTACTGAAACTGACATTTCAATAGAGGTAATAAGTTATTTCTTCTTTTTTTTTAAGTCATTCATCCAGTGTCAGAAAATGCTGCCAAGATGGTCACTGTGAGTGGTGAAATAAATAAAGCAGGAGATATAATGTTGAACATGGCAGAGCTCAAAAGTGTTAGATAGCATGATATGATAGCCATGAAATACAGAGGTCATACGAAGCACACAGATTTGATAAATTAATCAATTACACATTTTTTCATGCCAGTGACTCCATACTGAACTAATAAAATGACATTTTTTTTCTTCTGAAATTGAATTCAGAGTAAAGCAGATTTTTAAAGCCTTGACAACGCTCATTACACAAAGCCACTGAAGCTGTTAATGTGCTGCATTTTTTTCTTCCCACTGATAACAAAGTCTGTGAACGCATCAAGAGTGACTGAAAGCTGGAAAAATCCAGTACACGTGTTTATAACAATTAGACAACAAACGTTCTAACTGATAATTTATCACACTATTAAACACAAATTCAGTCCAGAGCATAAATTAAACATTCAGTAACAATTTCTTCTCAGAGATTAAGTCAAGATAAACATACTGATTATTTTTGGGGTGATTACAAGCATTTTAACGTCAATAAAATGGCAATTATGAACTACCAGAATGTGCCCACATGAGTCAGAACTGATTCTTTTATTGTCATATGTTAATATGTACAAAATAAATCTAAACTTCCATACATCCTCAGTTTTATAATGCAGTGTTCTGAAGCCCATACAGCTTCAAATATTCTGATGATTTTTCATGTGTTTCATTAAGACTAGCCAGGGACTGTGGGCCAGTCTGTGATTCATATCTTTGCAGTTATACTGTAACATTATGTCCATGTCTTTTACAACTTTATGCTTGAGGTTGTCTCCTAAATGTGCACTGAATTTATATTTCTGACATTACCATTTAATCCAGTGATTAAATTTAATCCAGTGATTTATTGTGAAATGGTTAGTAAGACAATGCCAGTTTAAGAGGGAAACCATGCTGCAGCTATGGCTGTCAGACTGAAGGCTGCTCAGATTAAATTTTACAAGTCCATCACACCCTTCCTGCCCAGCATGAAAACAATGACAAATGGCAGACGGCTCCTGTTTTTTGATGTCTAGTAACACTATAAATCAAGGTTTTTATAAGATTCACAATTGTTAACTGCATCTTTAAGGGGACAGCACAACTGTGATTAAGTTGTATGGGGCCTTCAAAAGTAACAGTATGCAGGGTGCCTTCCAGAAATGTAGGATATTTAGACTCCAACATTTTTGAAAAATGCCATAGTGTTTAATGTGATGTCAGCCCCCCTTTGCAGCGTGCAGGCCAGTCAAGTTTTTCCACACCAAACTCTCTCACCCATGTCTTTATGGACCTTGTTTTGTGCACTGGTGTGCAGCCATGTTGGAACAGGAAGGGCCCATCCTCACACTGTTCCCACAAAGTTGGGAGCATGAAATTGTCCAGAATGCATTAAGAGCTCCTTCCACTGGAATTAAGGGGTCAAGCCAAAATCCTTAAAAACAACCCCACACTATAACCCCACCACCACCAAACTTTACATTTGGCACAGTGCAGTCCAGCAAGTACTGTTCTCCTTGCAACCACCAAACCCAGACTTGTCCATCAGATTGCCAAATGGAGAAGCATGATTCATCACTCCCGAGTGCTATACACCACTGCATCCAATGCAGCTACTCAGCCATGGAAACCCATTCCTCGAAGCTCTTGATGCACTGTTCTTGAGCTAATCTAAAGTTTGGAGGTCTGTAGCTATTGACTCTGCAGAAGGTTGGCAACCACTGCACACTATGAGCCTCAGCATCCGCTGACCCCACTCTGATTTTATCAGTGAGAATTTTTTATTTTGTCACCTAGCAATCCCAAATTCTCATCCCACACTTGGCATACAGTGCAGCATGCAGCCCAGCCCACCCCCTCCCACTGTGATGAAAGCTCAGTGAGTGCTAACCTTTATATAAGCAACTTTTTTTTTTTTGGTAATTTAACTGCATACCAAAACATTTAAGTTCAATTTATAGTTCTGGATTGAATCTAACCCATTGAAACACCATGCACTACATATACCTAGTGCCTAATGTGGGATTTTGCAGGCAGAGGAACCCAAAGTTCTGGCGTAACGGGGCAACAAGAGCAGATGACTCACAATTAAGGCATGTAATAATTCCTATTGTGAGTGCTAGAAGATTTTCTTTGTGATTTACTGGTCTTTGCGTATTTGGTCAACTACATTCTACACATATAAGCAGATGCTATGAACCACCCTAACCAGCTAGTATAAATGTGTTACTAAGAAAACTCAGCAGCTTAAATTCAAACTGATGGCTCCTTCTAGAAGCAAGTCCTGTCAGTCAGCAGCCACAGTGAAACACATCAGGGCACTTATTTGGGCAGTTATTATGAAGGATTATCAAATTTTACTTTCATTTCAGTGTTAAATGGGACATAAAAACTGCATGTAAAGAATATCCAGGCAAAACTGTGTGGAAAAAAGTGCGCTCATTGTCCAGTAATAGGGTTTTAAAATCTTTTTGCCCTGAAAGATATATTTCTAGAGCCATTTTTGCCAAGAAAATTCTCTCTGTCCCTCTCATGATACGGTGCTATGAAAAAGTATTTGCCCCATTCCTGATTTCTTTTATTTTTTCATTTTTTTGCATATTTCTCACACTTTAATGACTCAACTCAAAGAAATGCAAAATGCACTTTTTAGATGATGATTTCATTTTTTAAGGTAAAAAAGCTCATCTTTAAGCTTTCATTTTATAAAGTGTCACTTTCTAATCAGTCCTTATTTTAAGACATCCCCTCTTTCTTAGATTTTTCTCCACCTCAGACAGTGAAATTATCACACATTAACATGTTTTTCTCCCTGGAAAACACAGCAGCTGTAAACAACTGTGGATTGCATATGGACTGAATGACAAACTGAACAGAAACAGTTCGTCTATTTGGTGAAATTTGAGGAGCTGTTTGAAATGTTACATTTAAAAAGACTTAAGAAAAAGCCACTCTGTTTATGTTCATGTGCCTTCTGAAGTGCTAGCTAAACGCTAAAGTACCACTACTGCAACTTTCTTGACATCTGCAGCATGAATGTATGCAAGTGATGAAAAATGTGTGCAGGCAGGATAATGTGGTTATTTTCTCCACAACATCAGCTGGAAGACTGCCAGGCTGCAACAAGGCAAACGAACTTGCATGATAGTATTTTGTATTAAACTACTTATCAGATTTAATTACTCATTAATTGAAAGGGCCAGAACCCCTGAACACACCCTAAGCCATAGCCTGTGGTGCACCTCCCCAAAAATGTAACTACTATTAGCCCAAGCACAAGGACGATGCCTCTATGACAAACAGTTAAAGGTTCTGGACATAATAACAAGTAAGGCATTTCCTTTAAATATTTAAAAGTTTCCAGCAATAATTAAAACAGGGATGGTTGCAGGCTCCTTTCCACAGTAAAGAAAAACTCCTTTACAACATACAGACAATTATTAAAGTCTACCATAAAGACTTTCCAAGAGCAGATACACAGAGTTCAGCATAAGCAAATATAAAAAAAAAGATCCTTTTATCAGCCTGAAGAACATAAATAACAGATTAGATTTTGCAAAAGAAAAAAACAAAACAAAACAAAAACCCATGTGTTTCAGAAGCAATGGGTTACTGGTATGTATTGATGAAGTAATGTAATATTTTGCAATGGGTGAGTCAGTCTCCTGATCTCAACCAGATGTAGTACGCATTTTATCTTCTGAAGAAAAGAGCTACACTATAGGAAAAACAGGATGGTACCCTCCTTGCAACTAGGAAAACTTTGTGGTTCGCCCAGTGACTGCATTATTTATTTATTTATTTATCGTTTGTCTAGTCCGATTTGGCAAGTAGTTGCGGCGGCCAAGTGGTTGCCCAGCGGTTGAGTGTGCAACACCCTCAGCTTCTGGGCAGCTCACTTCGATTGCGGATGCAAGTGTCCAGGTCAACTGGTGGGAGGTTACCTGTCTTCAAACAATCACAGTCCAGCCTGCACACCTGCTGGCAGGTCTGTCAGCAGGCTGCAATCAATCGGAGTTAGTTCTCACCAACTCGAGCACAACACGCTTGCTCGTTCTCTTTGCAATAGGGATGTTGTCAACTGGTTGTATTCTGGTTATATTCCTGTATAAAAAGCAAGTTTGGTGATCATTATGCAGTTCAACCATTGTCTTACAGCAACTATGCCACTATTTGTGGAGGAATTTCTGAATTCTGTTTCAAATCTATGAGGTTCTGGCTAAGACTAGAAAGTGAATATGAGTAATTAATGTGATTTTCTTGTTAATGTGAATTTGGGTGCATGCAGGCTGCAAAAGAATTGCAATTTCCCCTGTTTATTGCAATGAATTGGCACAAACCTAGTCGCCAACTGATAGTGTTGGCAGGCTGACTCTTATCTTATTGCACCAAACCTTGATGCACCAAAGTCGCTATGAGGAGAGCAACTGTCTGGAATTGGTTGCAGACCTGGTCTCTTTCTTCAATCAACCATTCTGGTCCTTCTTGCCTCTCCAACCACTGTTTTGTCAAGTGTGATTTTAGTGTAAGGCAGAAAAACCCATGAACAAACAATAATTGATATGACGGTTGCAGCAAAGGCCTTGTTGAGCATCTTCTGTAATGGCATATAAAGGATCTCACCAACACATCGAAAATAATTATTTATAATGTTAATCTCTAACTACATTTATGTAAAACTGAATGCAATTCCTCAACAATTAATGTGCAATAGAGAATATGTGAGAATATGACATTACACAGATAATTTCAAGTTTTAAAAACAGCTCTTCCACTCATTCACATTATGCACCTTACAATCAATATCAAACCAAGCTCTAACTCCCACATCACGGTATCCAGCAGTGGTTCACAACAGCCTGGTCCTCTGTACTCCACTGTGGATAACTAGAGCTACTTTCCGATCAACCTCTGTAGTATTTGTTGACATTCATTTGATCTGGTGGACAATTACTCTCCCAGCTGAGAGGCGCATGTGTGTGTGAAGCTGCATATCATGCATACATTTTGTGCTGATACAGATGCTGGCGGGCAGCGTTTCTCACTTCTCTGCCCGTGCGCTCCTCCGGGCACTGTGGTTTGATCAACAACAGCTGGTTATTACAGCAAAAGAGGTACAGCTCGTTCGCCTCTTTAGGCTTCGACAGGCTCTGGTTGAAGCTACAGTGAAGCCTGTGGCCTTATAGCTAGAGAGCATATATCAGTTCTTTCTTTCATATGAGTCTTGCCGCAGGATAAAGTCTATTTTCTGTGACGACAATCTTCATTATTCTCATGGTGAATGCAGTATTCTGAAGATGTGAGTCGACTAAATCTCTGCTGCGTGAGGACAATGAGCCAAAAACAGGTACATTAAATTAAATTTTAAGTATTTTTACAGGACAAATTTCCATCTTTTTCAGGGATTTTTTTGTTGTTGTTGTTGTTTTTGTTTTGTTTTGTTTATCTTTTAACATTTTGTTTCTCCATTAGGAAATTGCAATTATTTTAAAACAAACAGTTGTTTTATTACCTCAGGCACAGTTCTGATGGAGGTTCCCTTGCCAATAGCTCATAAATTTACAACCATTGCCAAGACTTAACAAGACAACAAAAGGCACTGCTTTGATAAATTAAAAGACTTCCTCCCATCAGTTAAACTAGTATCTCATAAAGGCTTACCACCTTTCGGGGCTTTGTATGGGCAAATGATGAGAATTTTCTCAGTGTTGCAACCACCATCAGTTGTCTTCGATCAAGAATAACACACATAATTCTGTGCTTGAGGCAGGATTTCCTGAAATCCACAGTGCTCCATTTCCATATAAACATGCTTAGGGCAGGAAAAAATGCATTTTTGGCACATTTCACTCGGTGGAAAAGCAAATCGTTTTTCTGACTGTTATTTTCAGAGTGATTAAACGAGTCATCCGTGCAATTTATTTTTTTTCAGTGACTTAGACAGCAGCATATGTCAACCTGTCAAAATGTCAAACTCCTGAGAAAATATGCAAAATTAAAGCTGGCTGCCACAGATTACACAACACTTAAATGTGTCATCATTGCCTATCAGTTAAAAACCTTTCAGATGGGTATAGTAATTTGTGATAGAAAAACATTAGCTAGCAAACAATGGAAAAAAATCATTGTGAGACAAAAAATGGTTATAAATACACTACATGTGCACAGAAACAAAAGGCACCCTTTTATAATACTGACCCCACAAGTTTAAGGAAATATCAGTAAAATTTTGTGATTCCAGAAACTGAGACAGGACAGAAATTTATACTTTAATTTCAAGTTCTAAAAGCAAAAGATCTGTAGACACACAAAGAAAACAACAAAACTAATATTCAATGCGTTTCACTTTCTTCACATCTGTAAAATTAATATTTAGTAGTTGCGTTTCATGAGGACAAGCAAGGCATGCACTGCTTGCCTAATCAAGTCAAATCATCGAATCAAAAACTAGACATCATCTAAAACATACCAAAGTAAAAGCAAGTGTTGTTTGCATCCATCCTTTACATTACTGCCATTTTGTGGCCGCAACTGGCTATTGTCACTGGAAGCACACTTACCTTGGATCCTACTGGAAACTGTAGCATGTCTACATTTCACAGGCATTTCTGTCTTCCATTAACAATGGCTGGAGCGTGCCAAGCTGAGAGGCCATCAGCTTTTTTTTCTGGTTAGTTTTTGCGGATGCGCATTGTGGATAAAGCTCCGGTCTCTGACGGGAGACTGATGGCAGATTAGTGTGCGAGGCAAGCTGCCACTGGCTTTGCTTTCAAAACTCTGAGATCAGTGATGAGAGCCAAGCTTTGTGTGGAAACAGAGCTACTATTAGCAAATAGACACACTTCTGTGATTTATCGTCATAACAGATAAGTTTTCTCTTACTGACCACCGTAGCCAACATGTGTAATGTAAAGAAGAAGCAGCACAGTGGAAAGGTAAGCCTTGGTGATGGAGATGTCAAATCCAGTTTAATAAAACAGGGAAGCTGAACAGGTGCAGACTCAACCAGGATTTTCAGCCTTTTAATTCAGCTGTGATTGTTATTATTTTAATATTTGTTTTAAAAAAACAGATGAAAATGTAGGCCTGTGTTTCTGAACTCATTAACAACAGTTTCTTTCAGAAATATGTGGTCCTCACAGGACAGCCACTATAAACACATCATTTTATTGAATATACCGCATTACCAATGAAATGTTTGGAATGAGCTCACTCTTAAACATCTTCAGCATATAACACAGATGGGAACATTTTTCTGCAGAATAATTATTTTCAGTTTTAATAATTTAAGTGAAATGTACCAGTAATACAGCTTTGTGTGTAGTGAGATGTTTGCATTGTATTACTTATTTTGCTAAAGCAATGATTCTAAGAAACATCCTCCATCACTCCTCATTGTCAATTGTCAACTATTAGTGAATCATTTTTGGTAAAATAGTAGATATTTAGTTAGCACTAAACTGAACCCAGTAAATCAGGCACATAACACAACCATTGTCTGCATCAACTGCTCATTCTTAATATGTGGGAACCACCTCTGTGAAACACACAGTGAAAGAAGTGGAGGGACTTTACCCTCTGTAGGTTAAAAAGAGTATTTCAGCAGTATATGGTATATTCAACCTTTAAACCAAACAGCCCACTCCAAATATTGTACTTACTGGAATGGATCTGAAGGGTGTGCATGTCAGTTCTGTGAACTCCAAACCTTTTAACAACAGGCTGGTTTTTGTTGTTGTTGTTGTCCAGACTGTGATAGTTTCTCTTTCCAGCTTGACCAATCAAATTCACTGATTCTACTTTAGCGAGAACTGTAATTTGTTGCTCAGCAGGGTTTTTTGTTTTTTTTTGTTTTCTTCCACAGCACGTGCCTCATCAACTTCTTAAAACCAATTTAAGATCTCCGGTGCCATCTAGTGGTCTGCTGTCTCCAGATTGTGTTTAGAGTATTCTTGTTTATGGTCTTGTAACTTGTGTCCCATTGGTGTATAGGCCACGATCATGTCATTATTCTCTTCATCAGTGTGGACTTTCAGAGTATTTGAGATCTATTGCTGCATTGTGGTTTTAAAGCACAGTCAGAGAGGACTATGAGTAAATGCTGGACTCAGTGGGTGTGAGATGCCCCGAAGCTGCAGTGGGTGAAGTGGTACAAACTGGGAAATATCAGAGTGTCAAGAAATGCATATTGTATATATAGTGTTATTATAAACATGAATTAAATCTTTATATAGAGCTAAACATGTGGACTTAAAGCAACGCATTAGCCAAAAACAAATCAACAACACAGGGTTTGGTCACAGGTTTGAATCACGTGTGCTCAACAAAAGAAGGATCTCTGCTGGCGTGCATCACCTTCACACTTCACAGCTCTTGCATGAGATTTTGATCACAAGATTGTTTGTAAAGATTGCAGAGATATGCCTTATGTGGTTTCATGCAAACATCGTTGCTACTTCTGGTTCTAAGTAAATCATACTGGATTTCACACCTGATAAGCACACTGGCACCTTTCAGGGACTGGGTGAAAACCCAGTGTTCAGTGCAGAGACACAGGTGCCTTAGGTGAACCCAAAAGAAAGCCTCCAGTTTATCAGGATTTGATGGAAATTATTTCAAAAAGTGCTCAACACACTAGGCTGGCAGCGCTCACATGTCGACAAAGGCCTTAGGTGGTAACCTTCAGTGCTTTGCTCTCGAGCAGACCTCAGAGACGAACATTAGAAGCAGATCGCGTGGGAAGGAAAGTTGTGAGTTCTTTACGCTGTGATGCAACACACACTGCATGCGCATATTCATGCACAGTAATAGCATCTGCACCGGACTGATAAGATCAGCAACAGCCCCCTCCTGATACCTTCTCATAGGTTATCTCTGTAAGCGATCTTCATCACAGTAAAAGGTATTTGCTCACTATTACTGTACACATCTCTTCCTCCTGTTTTTAATATGCTCGCTTTGATTTTCATTGTTTCCACTGCAGCCCTTCCAAATGTCAACCTTTATGTACAAAATAAAATGTTTTTTTAGAAAGCGTCAAGGTGTTGTGCTAATTGTCTCACCCAATTATCCTCTCTAACTCCAGGCTTTATGGGACATTTGTTTAGTTTTGTTGTTTTTATTAATTGTAATCAATGATCACTTCCAGCCATGTGAAGGAAGGGTTTTCCCTGACTTTCTACTCATGCTGGGAATACCAATTTATCTCGCCTTCAAGCACTCAAAGTTTATGGGAAATCATGAATGAATAACACACATTCATATGAGGGTGGATATGAATGTACAGTGTGCGCACACAAAGTTTCAGTAACACCGGCTGTGCCTTGTACGTTTAATGGCAAAATAACAGAGGACAAAATAAGTTATTTACAACACATAGTAAGTAACATGTAAACACAATCTTCTGTACAAAGAAATATACATGCAAAAGTAAAAATAAGTCATACTAAGACATTCAAGATGACATTTCTGCAGTCTTGTTTTAGGTGTATTTAAAATATGACAGTTATGAGGTTTACATCCTTGGGTTGGGGCAAACTGCCCAACCCTCTCTGTACATCTTTACATCATGAGCAGGCTGGGTTTCCCAAATTCATTTCATCGCTTCGATCGTATTCTTTCATGAGTCAGCTTGGGGAGAATTTGACAAAGCGATGAAGAGAATGGTTTCAGGGAAATCCTTTTTCCATGCAATAAATAAAAAATGATACCAAATGAAAGACGGAGACCAAAAATAAAAAGACATTAAACTCAACACATCATCGACAGCAACTGACAGCCTTCAAATAAAATGACAAACAATCCAAGTGTTTAGTTTTCACCCACCTCTCAGACTTAATTCGCTCAACTGGCACTTAAAAAAAAAAGAACAAAAAAAACAAAACAAAGAAGTTTTTAGCAACATCAACGTGTTTAACTAAAAAAAATAAAATAAACTGGCAGAGACCTTTTTCACAGCATAAACCTGTTAATGCTGATCAAAAAGGGTGGTGCAGGGGATAACTGTCTGCCAGAAGGTATCATTCTTTCATCAGTGCAGTCTGAAGTGAATTCCCCACACTGAGCATTTTTCCCCCCAGACCAATTGCTTGGTGAAGATATCAACCAATACAGTCTAGCAACACACACCAGGATCTACCTACAAAAGCAAAACAAACTCACACAGCAAGTTACTTTGTGCACTGCTTAAAAAAAAAAAGTCAATATAATGTTTTCAGCAATAATTCACCAAACAATTTCTTATTACAATAAGAATAAATAAAACCACACTGAACCTTTGTAAACACTCGTATGTCTTTGCTCAGTGTGGCCTGTTGTAACTCAACATGACAAAGCATTAAAAAAAAAAGAAGACAAAAAACAAAACTAAGAACATATTAGCGGAAAAACAAAGCAGAGCCAACTTTGGTATTGTTACAAAAAAATAAAAGCAAAACACGGACGACATGAAAGCATAAGTGCCTATATTTTATAGATACACATTTTTACACATTATTTTGGAAAACCCTGCTTTCGCCTCTGGGTTTTGTGGATATTAATACTGAACTTAATACATAAGAGTTAACACAATACAGACATCTACTGCAGTACCAGGTACGTACATGCCTTTTTTTAAGAATACGGCTACAACACAAGTTTTCATAAATAGTTGCATAAATGTTAAAGCTGCAACATTGCATGTGGGAACTGATGCAAAATACGAGTGCATTTCTAGTAGCGGTTTGTTCAGAGTGAAAAACCCAGCTGCCGCCGCCGCCGTGCGGAGGGCTGAGTCGCCGAATGCACTGACTCACTTAAAACTCAGCAAATGGAACAGCTTTCGTTTGTTAGAGAGAAATTCGTCAAAATGAGAATGAAAAGCAGGAAAACATTATTTACAAATAAGGCGGACGCAGGTAGAAATCTGAGAAGCTTTATCAGGATATTCTTTTTTGCTGAGTAACTTTAATGCTTTGTTCAAGTTCGTTTAGTTTCTCTTAGTGTCGCTAACAGAAATGACTTGACTTTTGAAACTGAAGCGGGGGGGGGGGATAAAGAAAAGCAAACTATTGCACTGAATGTTTCTGGAAAACATGGTTTTGGTAGTTACATCTTATCTCAGATGAGCGGACCCTGCTGATGGGTGCCACCTCATCCACAAATCACACTTCCCTTTCTTTTTTGTTTTTTTTCTACTCACCAACTACCCTTTGTTTTCCAAAAGGTATGAATAAAGACAGTTCTCTGTTTCCTCACTGTACATAGTTTCATTTACAAAAAAGTAATCTCTCGTTACAAAAAACATTTTCTTGTAGTTCAACCGAAAGCAGCCTGAAATATTCTTATTATACAGTATTCTTTTTTCTTTGTTTAACACTGTCCGAAACACAAGACTTGCTCACGCTGGCTTGTTGAGAAAGCTCGGTTTTCTCCCTGCTGAGTCAAGGTTTGAAATCTCCAAGAAATTCCACGAGTTCACTTGTTGTGCAGGCATAGTGACAATATGCCAGGTTTCGGGAGGGGTTGGGGGGAGAGTCAAAGGATTCATTGGCAGAGGTCAGTCAGTCAGTCAGCAGCAGCAGCAGGACTTTTGTGGCTTAGTGAGGGAAAAGAGGATTGTAGCAGACATGTTGCTGGTGGTCCTCTCAGTAGGCTTCTAACAAGGATTAACTGAATGAAGAGCAGCGCTGGAAGAAATTCCTTCTGGTTGTGTTTACCTGGCAGCCTACTGTCAGGTGTGGCTGAGCAGGCGGCTGTGAAGGAAGGCCTTAATGGTGCCTATGGGCCGGACGTCGTTCTGGTGTTTGCGTCTCTCGATGAAGGAAATGAGCCTGGATGTGTCCAGATGTGTGTTGCACTGGTTCCGAGATGGTGACAGTGCTGGTGGCTGTGTGGGATTTAAGGTGGAGTCGCTGTTTGATAAACCTCGAGGCTGGAGCCAGGGCTCCTCCAGGCAGGACGCAGCAGGGGGCCGTCGCTCTGGCTCACCCTGGAGCAGCAGGCGGATAAAGTCTCTGGCAGCTGGGCTCACACCCTGGAAGTAGTCCTCAGGGAAGCTGAAGTCCAGGCGACAGATGTTCAGACACGTCTCCTCCAGGCTCTCATCCAGGAATGGAGAGGCGCCGCTCAGAACCACATAGGTCACCACCCCTGTAAATCATCCAGTCCATTAATAAACTAGTTAATTAATAAACAGGCTATTTAGCCAACTAGTAGCTGGCTGGCTTGGACAAAAACTCATGTTTAACATACATTTTATAATTGATATAATTTATATTACACATTCATGCACACCAGCAGTTTGTAATAATGCAGCTGTTGAATTATTATAACACCATGACTTGAAAAAATTCTCCTTCACTAGATAATTCACTTTATACTGTTCTCCCTCGCATTGTACTATTATATGATGAACCTCATAATCTACATATATAACAGTAGAATATCACCTGAAGCTTCAAGATATTAAAATCTAACCCCCGTTAATAGATTGCTGCACTGTCGCCAAATAAGAACTGCGACTGAGGATTCAGAACACTGATCTTTGCGTCCCCAGAGAGGGTGACTGACTTACTGTCCCACTGAGAAAACACTGCTGTTAGTACATCTGCTCACAGATAATATCACATGCAAAAACGATGCTATTTTTGTCTCTTTAGACATTAAAGGGCTTGTAACGATCAAATATAAACAAGCATCTTTTTGCACTGTTACAGTAGGGTCCTGCTGCAGCAAATTGTGCATTCAAATAAGTAAAGAGTTCTCTAATGTAAATGTAATGTAAATCCCAAAAATAAATATGTACTGTACAGCATTCGATATGCTGTGCATGTGATTTCTCTACAGACCTAAGCTCCAGAGGTCAGACATCAGTGAGGCGGGCTGACCCAGGACCAGTTCGGGAGCAGAGAACTCTGGGCTCCCCAGAAGAGGGTGGATGTAAGAGCTGGGAGGGTTCAGTTGAACAGCATCACCGAAGTCTGTCAGCTTGATCACTGGCTGGGAGGATGCATGTTCCACCACAATGTTCTCAGGCTGTGGAGGCAGAATAAAAAGATTTAGGGCACAAACATCAGACACAAAGAAGCACAACAGCTGCACAGCTGCTTGTCCAAAATACGATTTAGATAGTAATGCTTTCATTTGTTTGTTAAATTGTTTACTTTGAGATCAAGGTGTGCTATCCTCCAGCTGTGCAGGTAATGGAGAGCTTCAAGAATATCTCTGAGGTATAAAGCAACTTTCTCCTCTGTCAGGTTGCCCCAGCTCACTATGTAGTCCAGGAAACGCCCCTGATCTGCCCTGATAACAGATACACAAGGTGCATTTTTAAGGAACAATCAGAATATGCTTTTCAAAGAGATGAGACATCACAACAGCTACATGGAAGCGCTACTGTATAGTACTTACATCTCTAGTACCAGTACGTAGCTATTGGCTGTCTCATATGTGTCTAGCAGCTTGACCAGGTTGGGATGGTCCAGATTCTGGAGGACTCTGATCTCCTGCAGCACCTGTTCTCGATGCAACAGCTTCTTGTTAACATGTTTTGCTGCAATTGTGTGTTTACTCCCTCTCTGGTCGCACCGCTTAGTCACTGAGAAGCGACCCCTGCAAAGCAAAGATAAGTAGAAATGAATAAATATCTAATATCATATAGCACTACTGCAGCTTGAAAATTTTCAATTATATTTATTTGGACCCCTTTGGGCAACAAGTATGTTCGAAATGGGCTACTAAGCAACAAGCAGCCGATTCCTCATTCAAATACCGTCAGCTGTGTGTCATTTATCACTACTACTATTACTATTACTACTTTTTATATGAGTACAACTCCTGATTTATTAGCTTTGATGTGGTCGAGAAGCACTGCGTGACAGGAAAACACACCTTCCTAGTTCGGTGATCTCTGTGTAGTGGGACTCAAAGCCGTTTTTCCAGAGGACTTCAGTGCCATCATCTGGAGTTCCTGAGAGCACAAATTATATTCACACTGACTAAAGTATATTAACCAAAAGTGAAATGAATGTTTCACATGTTTAAAACACCTACTTGGCACATGATCAGGTAAAAGAAATACACTATGACAGGACTCTCACCTGACACTCTAAGGCTGGCAGAGGACGTGACAGTGCCCACTGTGTTTGTAGCAACACATGTATACACGCCACTGTCCTCTACGGACGCTTCCTGGATACACAGGGATGCCTCTCCCGTCTCACTGCAGAAATGGAGAGTGACAGGAAACAAAACCATTAAATGAAACTCACCGACTGATACTGTAATTGGTTTTGGATGCACAGCAGCAGTAATATGACTTCATATTCTATGAGCAACTCAGGCTCCTGCCGTGTCCTTAAATGTGTCTGTTAGCAGCACATCTGCACTCTTACATCATAGGCCAATGCACAATTTGGGTTTTTCTGGCTAAAATCTTTCAAATTAATTTAGGTGCAGAAAAAAACAAAACAAAAACACATGTTTGATACCTGTACGTCATGCTGTAATGTGCGTTGTTGCTCAGAGAGTTGGTGTCAGGGCCACGCCAAGAGACGGTTGCACGGGGGTGACCACAAACTTTACACCTCAGGGTAATGGTGTTGCCGCTCTCACAAACTGCATCGCTAACAGGAATGAGGAACTCTGGAAAAGCTGCACAAAAAATAAAATAAAATTAAATTAAATTAAAAAAAAGTGGACCTTAAAGTTTATCTTTCTGAATCTTAATTCCAACTGCAAGTTACAAAATGTAAAGTAAAGATTTTCCTCCTTGGCTGAAGCAACAATGCGCACATACCTTCATAGATAAAGTTGGGATTCAGAAGCTGAAATGACAATTTGAAGATGGAATCAGGTTTCTTGCACAAATTACGATGTGAAAAAGGGGGCGAATGATTTTAACCTCACACTTTTTTTTAATTTTACCTTGACAGAGACTTTATTGGCCAGGCTGTCCTGAGACTTTCGGTAGCCATTCTCGATTTTCCTGCTCTCCTTGTCTCTTTTCTCAGACTTCCGGCGAATGCGCAGTGCTGTGTGCCATGATAATGACTTTCTATACAAATTAATAACAAAATGGAGAAGTTTCAGGTTTCATGGTTTGGGTAATCACAATCACCATGACTGTCATGTTTTCTGTTGCAACAGAAAAGGAAGGAAGGCAGAAAGACTGCCACTTCTTCTTACTTTATGGTTCCTTCGGGGAGCTCGGGTGTGATGGAGGATGAGGTATGTCCTAATACATAGCCAGGGATCCAGCCCTCAGCCGCAGGGCAATGCTCATTGGCTGCCCGGTACACCAGGAACATGTTCTGCTGGTTGCTTGCTAGCATTTGGACAACCTCACCCTGCGCCACACTGATCTCATCCTCCTTCACTGCCACATAATCCTGAGTCACCAACATTGTGGACACGCTGCTGCTGCTACTACTGCTTTCACTCTGCCAGGAGGAGAACATATTAAAAACATGAGAGACGCAACACTAAAAATATACTAATATAGCTTAACTTGTTACTGCACACATAAATTAACACATTAACACACATGAAAATACATAAATGCACACATATGTCTGAAAGGGAAGTACAGACGTTGGTACTTCACACCAATCAAATGCATAATTTGATTGTCAGGAACACATAGAGAAATGACACTTCGAAAAACGCTTAGTGCATGCGCCCCAGTGCTTTTTTGCATAAAAAGCACTTGTTTGTAATTAGAGTTACGAGAAGTTACAAAAGCGCAACGGTTATGTTCCCGGCAAGAGATGATGAAGTGCAGAACTTTCTGTTTTTTCAAACAAACAAACAGGATAGGCTGTAAAAAGCAAAAAGCAGTTTGTGCAATCATAAGCTTAGTCGCTGTGAAGTGAGAAACCATCTTACAAGAAAAAAAATAAAAAATAAAAATGCTGAAGGCACTTTGAGACAAACAGGGTAGGTCGTGGGAAGCAAAAAGCAGTTTGTCCAATCATAAGCTTAGTCTCTGTGAAGTGAAAAATCATTTTACAAAAAAAAAAAAAAGGTGCTAGTGTTTCGGGGGAAAAACAAACTTCTCATGAGTTTTGGAAAGACATTGAAATTATCACCTGATGAAAAAAGAGATAACATGATTTTAAAATGGTAATTGTTAGTGTTTACTAGCTACAGTTGGAAAGCAAACACATACTGAAACTCAGAGAGAATCTTGAAAAGCAGATAAAACTGTTTCTTTATGACTCAGATCCACAATGTTAGTAGTTTTTGGGGAGAGGCAAAAATTCTTCCTCACACACACTGTTGGTGAAGTTAGTGCACTCAGAGAGGTGTTATTCTTCAGTCATTCAGTGTTTCGGCAGGAGTAGTAGTTGTTGCATGTACAAGCCATTCTCAGAGCCAGCGGCAGGTTGACTGACTGACAGCAGGTCAGTGAGGGTGAGGTTAGTGACTAGTAAGTACTCTAGGCCTCGCTGAAGCCTGGGCCTTGACTTGGCATCTTACCCCGTTGCTCTGGGTGGAAGTGTATGGACTGCTCGCTGGTGGAGGAGCAGGTGCTCATGCGATCTATGTCCTTACTGTGGCTGGAGTGGCGGTGATGAGAGGGGCATCCCGTGACTTCCTCTGCCCAGAGAGTCGCCTCCACCGCCACCATTGTCCCCGGGGTAGGAGAAGGAACCCGGCCTGCTGGCAGGAGAGGGAGGCATAGTGGGGACCATAGCCCAGAAAGCGTTGCCTTTATGAGCTGGGCTGGAGGGAACAAATGCTTCCTTTCCTCCTCCTCCCGGGGCCTGAGGTGAAATCAGGGGCGAAACTGTCCCAACTCGGGGGCTTTTGAGATGAAAATTCAGAGGAGCCACTGGCATCTGTGGTCTGCCAGCAATTTGATGCTTCTGCATTTCCTCGTAGCCTCCGAGAGCCTGTCTGACACTGTTGTCCATACCACCTGATGGCCTATTACTGTTATTACTATTACTTCCATGAGGACTATCCAGCACCCTCATCTTAGGCACCTCTGAGGCTAATAGCTCTCCATTTGTTGTGTTGTCTGAACAGGGGTTAGAGGGGAGGGACTGAAGGAGCTGAGGGTGGCAGAGTGACCACATACCTGCTGATCTGTCGGGCCCCTCAGGGCCCGGGGGGTGATGGTGGTGAACAGGCTGGGGGAGACGTGAGGACGGCTGGGGGATGCGAGATGGTCGGGAGCGAGGGCCGCATAAGGAGGAGGAGCTACCCCCCGATCCTCCAGAGCTGCCTTCACCACCACCTCCTCCCCCCATATTGCAGGTACTGTTGGAGCTGCTGCCTCCTGGTAGACCTGCAGTACTGCTGCTGCTACTGCTGGGTGGGCCACTTGGCCCACCACCACCGACATGGTTCCTCTGGTACTCTATAGGTGATGTCAAAGCTGCTGAGAGAGGACAAATGTTAAGATTTTTCCCCATGTTACAAAACTTCATCAACTGGACATCAACCATTTTTATGCAAACTGCTAACTTAACAGTCCTCTTACACTAAAGGACCAATATTGTGAAAATATTGTGTCATTTTGAGTGTTACAGCATTAAACATGACAATTTCTTACCATTGAGGAAATTTCTCTGGTTCTCCAGGATCTGGCTGACCTGATGTATCCAGACTAGACTGATTCCAGGGCTTGCTGAATGGAGGGTGTACCTTTCCAGGTTGCCACTAGATGACCTGGAGGTCAGTGTGAACTTGCATGGGTCATCTGTATTTTCTTCTTAGACCCAACCAGCTCACCTGAAGTTATGTGGCAGGGAAGGAGGAACAGCTTCAGTAAAGTTAGTTAATTTAAGTTCACAGTTGCTCTCAAAGTTATTTTGCTGAGCTGTATTCACCTTGATGCTGTTTTTGAAGAGGTAGCCAGGAGTAGAGAAGCCCTTCTTTTTGTCCAGGGGTTCGCTGAAGATAACTATCTGCTCAAACAGAAACACTCTCCTCTCTTTCATCCTGGACAGCAGCCCTCCGTCCTGGTCTGAAACCATAAAGGTGTCTTGGAGAAGCAATCTGCCCTGAGCCACAATTTTACCCTGAGAAAAGAACAGGGAAATAGAAGAAAGATATGGACACTGAAGAAGTTTTCTTGAACAGTTTTACATTGGTGAAGGGAAGACTTACAGCTGCAAAAATAAGTGCACACTGACACCTAGTGGTAGTTGACTGAAACAAGATTTAAGAAAAAATATGCAGCATTTATACTATTGTATTATTTATTCTACAAACATGCACACTCCACCAAGGGTATGAAGGGCAGACTTACATCAAACCCTTGAAGGCGGCCAACATTCATCATGTCGTTGCAACGTTTGGGAACCACACACATCACGTCTACAGCTTTCTGCGGTAAAACACGAGAGAAAAATAAAGCTAAAGTTAAAGAAAAACTACCTGCACAACAGACAAGGACATAAATCTAGTTCTGACAGTTCCATGGCCCTCAGTGGCATGCGCAAGAGACGATTGTCACTTCATTAGTTTTGTGCTGAAGCCTGGGCATTTTGTCCTATTGTACCTCCAGCTCTGTCGTATCCACTCCAGCCTTCTTTGAAACTTTGAGAAGATCCTGTGAAGAAGTTAACAAGGTGAACAGAGAAATTCAAATTGTGATGATCGCACTGTATGTTCTACTTATACTTAATATTTTTTAAAAATAAAAAACTTACCTTCAGTAGTAGCTGGTACTTCATTATGCGCTGGACAGGTTTGATTAGCAAGTCAGTGAGTTGCAGTCTGTGTCCCAGACGCTGCTTGAGGTCCTGATGAAAGATATAAATATTTTATGCCTGGGGAATTACAACATGGACAGCGCAATGCAATATCATGCCGTGGATATAAGGCACAAAATGATTAAACAATCTTACTTCAAAGTACGTATCAATATACTCTGACACAATGTGCTCAGATTTAGGCTTGTTTTGGCAGTACACAATATACATGTGCAGCCTCCGCTCCTATAATGAGAACAAAATAGAAAAAATGTTAGAGATAAGAACATCTAGGCAAACACAAAAAGTACTTTATAATCCACCCTTTAACAAAATCCATGTTACAAAACTTGTGCAAATATTTCTTACCTGTTTCACAAATAAAGGTGCCAGCCTGTCAGGATCCTCTAAACACTTTTCAAGTTCTCCCAGGAAAAGACTGTGAATGGATAAAGACACACATGATTTAACTTGCCAAGAAACAGGATTTGCTGAAGCAGGGGCAGAAACTGCAGCTGAAGAAATCTGTTAGCGTACTCTTTGTGCCAGTCATAGATCTGATGGATGTTTCCAAAGACGATCTTGTCTTTTCCTTTCATGTCATCTGGAACTCCTTCCTCTTTCATTCTGCTCATGTAGCCCTGAGAGCAAGAGTCAACAAAAGTGTAAGGCAAACAAGCAAACACTGACCAAAAACTATATCTGAAAACCTACTTCTAGATACTTTTATCTCTCTTTTTCTTTTTCTTTTTTTTTTTACCTCCACCACTGATCCCAGGTCTCTGACATAGTCTCTCTCAGTCTCCACCAGCTCCAGCAGCACATAACTGAGAGAAAGGACACAGAAATGGTCAGCGAGTAAGACAAATGTAACGCTCAGCCATGGATGAACATCAGAAAAGTTCTATATAAGCACACAAATGAAGACAAACACGATTTACTGACTGGGCTCAAGCAGCTTCTGTTTATAGAAACGCTAACAAGACTCAGGCTTATAACTCACTGTCTCCTCTTGAGGAAGCCAGATTTGCGCTCGTCCACCTCGTCGATGGGTGAGGAGGAGGAGAGGAGGGAGTTATCAGAGGGGTTGAGAGAGGGAGAGCTGCTGTCACCTTGCTCCACTGACAGAGAACTGGGACGGTCTTCCAGTGACTGAGGAAAGAGGCGGACAGAGAGATTGAGGATGGTGGAGAAACAGAAGAACTAAGAGGCGGAAAAATATGTTTCATTTACTTATCTTTATCAAAATAAAGCATATATGTAGAGGATAGTGTGCATGAGTATATCGGGGATATTTGCCAGAGTGCAATGCCCATTTGTTGGAACAGAGGACAGCTGGGATAGTTAGTCACAGTCTTGACAGATGACTAGTCAGCAATGATGCCTCGCTCTGTCACCAACACCAGAAGAAAGTGTGTGCTTGTGTCTACATCTATTAGAATTGTTTTGTGTACAAGTGTGCTTCATTTGCAAGTACTTGTGAGTGTTGATGAATTTCCATCTCACCATCTTGCTCTTCACCAGTTCTTCGATGGCACTGACCAGTTCAGCAGCACTGGGTGTCTCTGAACTACTGGGACGGCCGGACAGCCGGGATGCAGACTGAAAGAGAGCGAGAGAGAAATGGAAGAAATAAAGAAAATGAACAGAGAGGCCTGATTTAGACTGCGTCGGGTCTTTGTGGGGCCTACATACGCAACCGGAAACCCCTCTGAACCCTATTTCTCGAGAGGGTTCAGAGAGGATTTCCAGGTGCGTACGTAGGCCCTGTAAATACCTGACGCAGAAGTTTAAATCAGGTCTCAGTCTACAAGACACTGCGAATGGAGAACTTTTGTGTGTTGCATGCATACAGTATACATACATTCTTAGAGACTTGAGCTCACCATTGCTGTGATTTGGACCTCGATATTCCACATGTCCAAATAAAGACTTGGTTTCCAAATAAAGACTTGGTTTGTGTGATCTCCCTAATAAAGGGGTTAATTGGGAGCCAACTTGGAGCCAATCACAGGCTATAGTCTTGGGAAAAAATGGGTTATGAGGTGGGTTTAGGTCAGGGGCAAACTGTGATTGGAGTGCTCTTCAAGCACACGTACCATAATTGGTCGAAAAAACAGTGTCGCTTAATACTCCATCGTGTGGAAAGTTTGCCTCTGCAACAGAGCTCACTTGGAGGCACAGGGGCAGGGCAAGGTTTGAAACAGTCCTCTGTACATAACCATTTAGTGTCACAAACATCTTGCTACTGCAAAAACATGTGAATGGAGTATTCCGATGGGAAAAACAACATGCAGAGGGAATTTAATTAGAAAAGAAAGGAAAGAAAGGAAAACTTAATAGGGGATGATACAGAGGTTTCAAATGGAGAGATAGGGAAACTGGGACAGAAGAGAAGCAGAACAGAAATCAACATAATGCTGAAGGAAGGAACATGCAACCATTAAGAAAATAGGAGAAAACAAGAAGAGTTATTAGTGCCAAAATAAAGTTTAGTTGTTATTTTAAGCTATGAGTGGATGAGAAGTGAAAACCTCTTTAGATCTCCAAATATATCCACTTTGTGCCATTTGATTTTTCTTACGTTCTCACTCTTCGATACATTTCATGTGTTATTATGTATGCCATCATATTACATCATATCACTGTGTATCGATTGCCCTGTGTGTCCCACCTTGTCATCCTGAGAGTCGGGCTGCAGCAGGCTGTGTTGCTGGATGGCCATCGGGGGAGGTAGAGGGACAGCGTCAGCCCCCTCCTCTCCTTCCTCCTCGCCACAGCTCTGCATGCCTGATGAGGAAGACTTGGAAAGGGTACCGCTGCTCAGCCCCTCATTGCGCATACGCTGGAGAGAAAGGAAGAACGGGGAATGTCAGCTGGTAGGTCAGAGTCAGACACGGTCATGGTTATTCGTTTTTAGGGCACATGGTCTTACTTCCTCCAGGGTCTCATCTTGTGGTGTGGCAGCGCTGTCATCAGAGTCCTTCTGCGAGCCAGGCATCGCGTCCATGTTCTTCCTTGTGCCATCACGGTTCTTCTTATGCTTGTGGGCGAGCTTCTTGACGTGGCCATCAGCTTTACCCGAGCTGAGCCGCCGAACAGGACTCGTCAGCCACTTCCTTAAAGTGTTTCCAGGACGTTTGGGACCTGGGGAGCTGTGAGGACCCAGGGTTTGGCTGGAGCCGGGCTGCAGGGCATCATTACTGGATACGGACAAGGTGTCTAAATGGACAGAGGAAAGAGCATGGAACACATCCAGTTTTATTTAACTCACATATATCTGCATTAAAAAAAACAAAAAAAACAAAAAAAAGTCTATGCATCTATGCATATGTTATATCGCCTAGAGGCAGAGAAAATAAAAAAAGAAAGTCAATGTATGATAAAGATAAGTGTGGATTTGTTTGCTTGCACAGGGTTTGTGCTCTGTGCAGTAGGCAGGCTGGCCTCCTCCTCTCACAGTGATGACAGTTCCTTGGGGAATCTGTAGGAGGAAAGCTCTTCTTTTTCGACTAGAAACGGAGAAGTGAGAACATAATGCAGTATAAAGTGATGCTTGAGGCTGTGTCTGAATACTTCAAAGGCACAGCCACCTGTCTGTCTCACCTGTCTCTGCTCATTTACTCCTTTTCTCCCTCTAACCTTAATTCTTTTTGTCCATATATCACCCTTTATCATTCATCGCACTAGCATTCTCCACTTTAGCTTTCTTTACTCGTACTGAAAAATGAGAATCAAACCCTCTTCATTGACTCAACAAGTTTCTGACTGAGCATTTTTGGGATGAGGTTGGGTTTCTTTGTGTGTGTGTGTGTGTGTGTGTGTGTGTGTGTGTGTGTCTGTGTGCTCACCCTGTACAGCATGACCCAACTCTTACCTCGCACAACATTCTTTGGATACAACCTTTCACCTCATGTAGGACGTCACAGATCAACACAAGACAAAAACCTGATTTAAAAGTATCCCTCAATCTGCTGAATTCACAAGAGGAAAAATGAATTCAGCTTGCTTTAAATTTGATTTAACTGCTACACGGTTTGTCAGCATGAGTGGATTTGTATCATATGGTGTTCTTGGACACATTTTCATCCCAAGATTCATTATATTTGGATACAGTATATTTGGATCTATTTGGCAACATTATTATCAATTACCATGCCAACTACATTATGCAGATGACAGACAGTTGTAGTTACAGCATCATGAAAATCCCAATGAGCAATAAAAAACAAAAACAAAAAACAAAACAAACTAAAATGTATGCATATTAATCAAGCACAGATCACAATAGTGGGCCTGATTTTAAATTTTGTCATCAAAACACTGTTTTTCTATCAGAAATACACTGCATGCACTCAAGTACTGGGCCACCTACACATTACACCTAGAGGGTCATGTGCTTAGCCATGGAAACCCATGCCATGAAGCACCTTTGTGCTCTTTGTGCTGATGTTAATGCCCGAGGAGGTTTGGAACTCTGCAGTTACTGAGTCAGCAGAGTGTTGGAGACCAAATATATGGCAAAGGAATGAAATTTAAAGATTAAGAGACTGTGCAGCCCAATACTTGCATCCATACAATGTATTTTCAAAGTCTGACCTTTTATTCAATTCAAAAAGACAACTAAATATTTTGTGCTTTTATCACTGACCATTTAGACTAATAAGTACTAATTAACATTAGAACATCCTGTCTCAGAGGGAAGCTGAAAAACTAGTTCATTTATTTATTACTTCTAGGCTGGATTATTGTAAGTCATTATTATCAAGTTGTCCAAAAAACTCGCTGAAAAGTCGATCCTAAATGCTGCAGCTGGAGTACTGACAGGGAATAGAAAGAGAGAGCATATTTCTGTCATATTGTCATCTCCTCGTTGGCTCCCTGTTAAATCCAGAATTTAAAATCCTTCTTCTTACATACAAGGTCTTGAATAATCAGGCCCCACCTTATCTTAAAGACCTCATAGTACCGTAACACTCCAATAGAGCACTTCTTCTCAGACTGCTGACTTACTTGTGGTTCCTTGGATACTTAAGAGAAGAGCCTTCAGCTTTCTCCCTCTCTATTTTGAAGATTAGGCTTATAACTTTCTTTTTTGATCAAGCTTATAGTTAGGGTAAGGTGATGCTGAACCCTTCCTTAGTTATGCTGCAGTAGACCTAGGCTGCTGGGGGCTTCCCATGATGCACAGAGTGTTTCTTTTTCACTAACCTCTTTTCACTCTCTCTGTGTTTATACACCACTCTGCATTTAATCTTAAGTTATTATTAATCTCTGGCTCTCTTCCACAGTGTGTCTTTTGTCCTGTATCCCTCCCCACGCTTCCAACCGTTCTCAGCAGATGACTGCCCCTCCCTGAGCCTGGTTCTGCCCGAAGCTTCTTCCTGGTAAAAGGGAGTTTTTCCTTTCTACTGTCGCCAAGTGCTTGCTCATAGGGGGCTGTCTGATTGTTGAGGTTTTCTCTTTATTATTGTAGGGTCTTTAACTTACAATATAAAGAACCTATTTTATATCTTTCTTTTTTTTTTACCCCCATCAACTCTGGATTAGCAAATTTAGAATAGTTTAACACACAATGAAAGACTTTAAAGACAATCTTTTTAATCAGGCATTCCAACTGGAGGAACATTATACCCTTAGATTTTATACTGAGATTTTTGTTTTAAATCCTATTTTGTCCTTGGCATTTATTACACTTTATTCCACTGAACTTTAAGTGCCTTTGTATGCAGCATACTCTGTAAGTTAGTTAAATGCTGTTTCTTAATCCAGGTGGATCTCTGGTGATGACTTTTTCACTGTGGACATGACTTCCAGGGAGGAAATGACTGCAAAATTATGTTTATTCATACAGGAGGATGAGTCAGGACAACACACTCTCCTCCTACATCGCTCTGCTTTCAAATGTTTGCATCAAAACATGTTGAGCTTGAAAACAAAAAAAGGAGAAAGGAGTACAGAGAGATGATGTTCATCTTTTTGAGGAAGGCAAATTTCACTGCATAAACAAGATGAAATTATTTAGATTTTATCTGACTGTTAAGCAGCTAGACTGAGTAGAAGGTTTAAAAGATTCAAGCTGCAGCATCTCCAACATTCAGTTATTAAAGCGGTTAAAAAGGTGCAGCTGCAAAAGATTAAACCACACGACTGAGCTGAATGGCTTTTATGAATGGCAGGTGTGGAATTTCTGCTATCACGCACTATAAAGTCTTTAAATCCATCTTCCCTAAGACTCCTCGCACCATCTTCTTCTCACAGAGCCCAGGTCATTTGGAAAGATTGCCAGCATAACCTCAGTGATATGCAAATCAGGGCACAGAAGATGAGAACTCATCCTTGTAGCCTGCTTTCATTCTGTTCAATCATCTTGCAGGGGTGGGAAGGGGAAACTTGGGCTGCTTTGCAAATCAATATTTTCCACCCAAACAGTCTATTTAAAGACAAGAGGAGGTGCAGTAGATTTGTGTGTTTTGCTTGGGGGCAACTTCATCGCCTTTGTTGGCTCGAAAGTTTTACATGCAACCTCACTGGTGAGAGAAGATTTTTGGGGAGCTGTGTAAAATACTCTCCTCCAACAGATCTCCTGCAGTACTAAATGAAAACCAGTCACAGTTGTTGGTTACAGTACTACCCTGGCTTTTTTTAGTCACGGGTGCATTCATGGATCCTTTTTAAGGCTGTAATTCTGATGAGTCAGAATACCTTTGTTGCTCTCCAAGGACTTTCAAAGACTTCACTTATGAGTTCTGAATATTTCCCTAAATTACTTTTGCATTTTATCCATTATTCACGCTAAAAGTTAAAACTACAGGTGTTATTAGTGCTTAATATCCCGAAGAGTCTGGGTAAGTGCCTGCAAATGGACACACATTACACGACTGTTGTTCTCTAATGTAAAACAGATGAGTCTCTGATACATGACCACTCAGGCTGATAAACTGCGTAGCAGTTAAATCAAATTTAGCCCGAGCTAAAATGATTAACGTATCCATTAAAATGATCACTAAACCAACAGACCACACTGATGGGCTACAGCACACAGCGACTAACATACATAACGTAGCACTTAGGTGGAGACTGGCGCTTTTACCAGTGAAGCACGGAGAACTCAGGCCTTAACACAAAGAGAAAATGGACTGTGGCTGCTGCAGACCTGCTGGGGTTACAACCTAACCATGCTGGGTGAGGTGTAGCTATTAAAAGACTCATTTGATAGCCTCATCTTGATGTAACTAAAATACTGCCAAAAAAAAATATCACTCCATAAAACAGTTGCTGTGAGGTAAAACTGTTTTCATAACTGCAGTGGAATTGCATAAATTTGTATATTAGCAAATTAATAAGCTGCTGGTGATTTATTGTGATCAATATGCAGATATACAGAGTGTAAGATACAGCTTACACATATAATATGTTTGCTGCTGTTGATTTATGTAAGCAGAGATTTTTTTTTAAACTAGTCCCACCTGTTTCATGATTAAAAATCTCCAGGCTTTGGCTGGATAAGCATTATGTGGCAGACTGAAGATGTCGATCTAACAGGAGTGTAAATGGAAGTGTGAGACACTGCTCGAACAGCTGGTAAGCCTCTCACTTGTGGGGGAAACAAACAGGGTACTGGCAATTTGATTGGAGCCTTCTTTATTAATTTGTAATTGCACTGACAAATAAATCAACTTTTTTTGTGCAAATTAGTAAACTGCATTTACCGTATTTAGTAATCGTCCTTAAAGACCTTTTAGTTTTGCTGCTAAAATAAGTACTTAAAAGACTGGTGCCCCATTTAAAACACCTTTATCCAGCAAAATCCTGATAGAATAATTATGTCTCAATCACCCAAATAGAGAAATACATATTCTAAATCAATAACTGAATCCACATCTCTGAGTCTCTGTAATAGATCTAGATAGAGAGCGGTAGTAAATTTATTAGAGCACCACCCAATGTAAGGTTTATGCCACTGCTGCCCTAAATTTGTTAATTTGATATTGATAAAATGATATTGATAATTACCAGTACTGTTTACTGGTAATTATCAATATCATTTTGTAATGGTTCTGTAATGGTTAATCCACCAGTATGCACAATCTCTTTAATCAAAATGATATTTTTTTGTGCTAAAATACAATTACTATTGATAGCTATGAATTTTCAAATTTACTGTTTTACAAAAAAAAAAATCAGGAAAAAACCAGTAAAGAGTGCATTATTATTATTATTATATACATTTTATTATTTTCTTGCATTCCTGAAAAGAAAAATTCATTTTATTGGTTGAACGTTACGCTTGATTAATTTCTGACTTCTGAGAGAAGTCCAGTGTGCCGGGCCAAATTTAATTGAACTTTTATAATTAATTTATAATTAATTTTAAAATAATTTTTAGTTTTAAATACATTTTTGACTGGTTTTATAATATTTTCTTATTTATATGATCTAATAAATTTGTTAAACATTGCACGTACATAGTTACATGCAAAATGTAGTGTATATAAATTAAGATATGAGAAGAACTTTAAATTTCTTTCACTGTCTTCATAATAACTCTTGTATTAGGCTTCTTTGTATTAGACACTGATTTTAACTCTGTGGGCTGATATCCTTTAGAAAGTCCACCAGATGTTCCCTACTGCTTCTTCACATGTTTACTGAATTATCATCAAGCTACCGACACAATGTGATGATTCAGTCACTGCTCATTCATGCTGCTGCAAAGAACCTGCTAGATTTATAACTTTATGTCTGCTTGTGTCTCCAAGAATAGGAGCGGAGTAGGTGGCGGGTTCTTGTACAACTGGAGTGATCCAAAAGGCACAGCTCAAAAGAAGCATGCCTGGGATTCCAGAGGTGTCACCAGGGGAGCATCTTTCATGCGGCCTAATCTTTCCAAGGAGAAGCAAAACAAACACACAGAGCCATAAACATCAGTCGTTGTGGCTGGGAACGTGCTTTTAGGGGCGGAGGTGCAGTGTGTGGGAAAGCCCTGGGGGATTTTACTAGATGATCTGTAAAAATGTGTGCAATGCTAGAGAGGGCTTGCCACCAACAGCCACAGTTAGGGAGGGAGTGGTAATGGGATGAGAGACCACCCAGTGCACATTCTGGCAGAACCTGTGTGTATTTTGGTGATTTGTGATGCTTTATTAGATTGTATCTAGCAGACACCTGTGAAAACATTAAAAAGGAGAAGGGATTTCATTGTTTAAGGCACCTCATTTTCCTCTTCTATTGAGTTTGACCTCATTATTCTCTCTTTCTCAATAACACCCTCTGTCCATCTGTGGAGCACCAGTCTGACCCACCATTCAAATAGGAACAAAGACATAATCTTGTCCCAGTGATTTTAGTAGATTTAATATTTCATCATGTAACAGTGCATTCACCAAATTATTTTCACAGCCCTAATGCCATCACATAATCAACAGATGAACTGTGAAACTACTGCACAAAGCCCCTATAAAAATAACCCAACAAATAAGGACAAGCTGTCAAAATGAAAAATGTAGAGTTGCAGTTGTTTCTTGCACAGCAGGAGCTTCAGTGCCACACTTCAAGCTTGCCTTGAGAGCAAAAAACCCCACACATTTAAATGACATAAGGCCGGAGACACAGCCTGACTGAGATTCTGACATTATGCTTTCTTTACATTTTCACCAAGATTAACGAACAATAGCACCGAAATGTTAAACCACAACAACTTATCACAACTCTTTCTTTTTTTCCCCCAAACAAACACACAATCAGAAATTGTAGTGTTATCCCTCCATAATGAGCAAATACAGCATTTAAAGGCAAAAGAGGAAGAAACTGACTTTTGTCCTACACATCATGCCATCACTCAAGTGACACACAGGATCGTGGCACCTACCCAGATCCAACAGCCAGAACTTGCAGTTGTCAGAATGTTCTCCCTGCGCCGAATCCACTGAGTAAAATGGGTTCAAAGACACTAAAGACTCAATTCCACGGGCCATGATAATCAAATATCAAGCCTCTGGGATTCTGACTTGAATTATTTCCTTAGAGCATCTCCAAAGGCATGACAAATGGCTTTAAGATCCTTTGCAAAACAACCCCCAAAATTCTTTTTGAAACGACTTAACGGCCAAAATAATTCTGCAGCAACTATGTCGCTGAAATTCCAGGCAGGGAAAGTCCAGTGTGAGAGAAAAGCAAAAGTCAAATGCAGCATTAGAGAGTAGGATGTTTTCTCTCTCTTTCTTTGTATCGCCATCCCTCCCTCTCTCCCTCCCTCACGAGTGGGCTGCTGTGAGGATATTGGGCAAACCTCCACTGTGCCTCTCCTGTTCCAAGGGGACGTCTGGAAACAGGCAGCATATCTACCGTATTACCCTTTGTAGAAGCACCCACTCAGTTTGTGTAGGCGGGTGCATATTTTACAGGCATTAGGTCGCATACAAGTTGTGCAGTATTCTTGGAACAAATATAGATTCGGTTATGAAATCTAACAGAAATGAACAGCACAAAGCTTGGCTTAAAAAAAAAGTCTTCTATTCAGTTGTTCATCATAAGTGTCACGCACATATTTCAGATGTTTTTTTTTTTTTAATTTAGCTTCTGAATGGTATTACAGACTATTTATCCAACACATAACTGTTTTCAAGCATCTTCATCTGAAATTGTGCACTGTGTAGCCTTGAGCAGTTATGCAAGCTGGATACACAAAGATTCCCCTGTTTAACTGTGTGTGTTTATGTGTGTCTCTCTGGGCTCTAAACACACTCTCTCCTGTCACGGGCAGGCACACACATGCACATACACTGGCAGGCACACGGAGTCCTTATATCAATAACATTAAGTGTCATTAAGTGGGTACTTTTGTATTTATTCCATTGTGAGGGGCAGTGAGAGTCCACCTGCATGTTTGGCTAATGTGTGATATTATTTGGCAGGAATGTGTAGGCTTGCACAGGTGTCAGCAGTGGGATTAGATTCAGAAAAAATAAAACAGAACAAAAAAAAAAAAAAGATTATAAATATGAACATCTGAAACTGCCAAACGCACATTTTGTGGGCTAATTCATCAGCATGTGAGGCCTTCTATGGTATTCTGTTCCTGAAGACACAGATGTTGCCCCCAACTGCCAGTTATTCCTTGTGGTGAGCAGCTGTAGTCACTAGTTGCCCGCGAGGCCTCACCTCAGCCTATTCATGCCATTGAGCTGTTTGTTGCTTTGTGGAAAAATAATGTGGTTTGCTATGTGGTGCAAACCATCCAAGAAGTTTGCACTGCAGTTTTGGAGAGTGAAATTCTAGTATTGCATTGGCCTGTTAGTTAGCGCCAATAAGCAGCTATCTATTTCAGTCTATAGTTGATATATAGCCTGTCAGACTGCCCCAGGGCAGCTGTGGCTACATTAGTAGTTTACCACCACCAATTATGATTGAGGTGTGAATGAACACACAGAATTGTAAAGCGCTATATAAGTCTAAGGCATTATTATTATTATTATAGTAGATTTCTTTTATTTACTAAGAAGCATTTCTTTACTGTTTCTGTACTGTTGAAATTGCACTGCTTTTCCTTATACTAAAATATCTCAGGGATCAAATGTGTAGCTATTCTTTACACTGTATGCGGCCCACGATGTAAAATGAGTTGAACATTCCTGCTCTAAATAGCCTTAATGTGGTCACTTTAACGTGGCTCCGAAAACCTCAAGATAACAACAACCCTATGTTGAGGATTCAAAATGCCAGTCCAAAAACCAGTGGGTGAAGGTCATGGTGGCTGTGTCTATATATATTTTTATCTTTAATATACAGTCTATGGTTGTGAGACACAGAAGGAAAAATGGGAGATTTCCTGGACAACCACCTTAATCCCTTAAACCTTCACCCTTCCACAACTTCGGACAAAGTGGCCTCCATGGTTGGTCTGTAAATAAAAAAAGGCGGATAAAATTGCCCCAAAAGACCTTTTTTTCTCTCTCTCATCCTTCTCTACCTCCTCCTGAGCTGCAGCCTTTTTGACGAGAGCAAGCCTTGCAGAGAAAGGCTCCTTTTCATCACCCGCTCTGACTGCACAAACACAGTGACAAATGGACTTGTTAGGTGCAACCAAAAAAAAAAAGAAAAAGAAAAGAAAGGCTGACAGAAACACAAGAACCAGTAAACAAAGTAAGGATGATAAACAAAGAGCTGGAGTTGAAAGTGTAAAATAATTGGTTGGGAAATTGTACCCTTCTTCCTTTGCAGGTATAGTAAATCATTCAGCTAATGCCAAAATTGGTAGTTCCTGTATGCACAGTCCAAGCGTCCTTTAATTTTAAATGCAGACCTTTCTCGTACTGACTACAAAGAAGCTGCCAGCAAAATATTTGTATGCTATATCACCATAGAAACAAGCAGTACAGCTCCCACCCACTCTTCTAGATTAAAAAGAGAAAGGCACAAGCAGGAACTTCTGTCAAGACGTGATGACAGCAGCTCGTAACTCCAACTGACTACGTGTCAACCCATGGCCAGCTATATAAAACCATTTTCATTCTTTGATCACAGCTTAGATTATGAGTGTTTTGGTCAAATGAACAACTATAACAACAATTCACAAGAATATAACTGGATAGCCCTATGATATGTACACATAGGAAAACGTGAATATCTAGCACCTACCTGAGCCAGCCAAAACATTAAATTAAAAGCATGCAGGTTGCACAGTATAGAAATACTCTGAATTTGCTCCACTTTTGCCAACTGCAAAATTTAAATTATGCTGATGCAAGAGTAAAGTCACTCCACTCGATGACCACTTCTTTTGGTACTACAAGCATAATTTGATACTAATCACCTGTAAGCATAGTGAGATTTATTCTGCATGGCCTTCTTTGTGTATAAAAGAATACGGTGGAGACACAGCACTACAAACCACTGCTTCAGGAAAAATATTTTATTTTGGGAACCTCAGTCTATATGTGTATTTTAAGTTCTCGTAACTCTAAAGCAAGTAACCCCCTTTTTTGTGTAATTGTAGGAACCTGGTAACCTTTTTGGTCTATAATCCATCATCAAATATGTCAAAAAATATGTCAAGGATATAAGAACAAAGGTGCCATCACAAGGCCAAAATGAGGATTTCTGACAATAATAACATCTGTCAGTGGCAAAAAGTGTTAAAAATTATTTAAACATTAATGAAAAAAATAGCTGTGCTTTAAACGGGCCTTCCACAGTTGCATAGCAACACCTACAGGAGAAATACATGTTTGTGCTTCCCCCAAGCAGCTGTTTAAGTGTTCAGATGTGGTTCGCGATGCAAAAACATCATTTAGTGCACCTGCTAATCTGGCTGTAATAAAGCCAAGAAATTATTCTGCTCCTACCTTTGTGGTTGAAGAGGCCCTCCATCTCCATGGAGGACCTGGAGTGAGCGATGCAGAGCATGGAGCAGGGTACAATGCCCTCCTGGGCTGGGCGAGCGGTCCGTGGGTCCGGACCAAGCACCAGTCCGGCTTGTCGTGTAGTCGCTCCAAAACCTCCACAGTCTGGCCTCGTCGTACTGTCAACTCCCCGTTGCTGCCACCGTTACTGGCCACAAAGTCATGGATGACCACTGTGAGCTCACAGCCACCAGAGAGCTGGAAGGGAAGCAACAGAAATGTGTGATTTTTTTTTTTTTCTCAAGAGGATAAGCTCCACATTAGTAGATGATAGGCCAGTGTGAAGCAATATTTAGAACCCCCAAAATAAATAGTGACTTATGATAGTCTAATTATTTGCACAGAGCACAATCCACTGTTCTCACTTTCTCTTCCCTTAGGATATGTATGTACATCAACATTTCTGATTATTTTACTGCATTTTAATAATCTTGCCACCAACACTTGCTTGATGTGAAATAGCGCTGCAGTAAAACCTGCCCTGGCGAAACTTTACACAATTAACTAAAAACTGAAAAGCAGATGTGCCCACACAACATCATCTGCTAACAGTACAGGCACTCAAGAAGCACTGTACAGTGTGAAAATGAACTGATCACTGGTGACTCATTCAAGCTCAACCAAACAAAACGTCACTGTGACGATGCGATCGTCTATGAAAGGAAAGGCAATTTTAGGTAGAGGTGGAACGAGATGGAATTAGTCATTTTTCTCACTGGTTATTTTAAAAGGTTTGTCCTTTTAACGCGTGAGTGAAAAAGCAGCTGCTCGTTACTAATGATGCTTCGATCTGTTACGAGGTACAGAGGGTGAGCAAACGTGGCTATTCTACCAACACAAGAGCATATAAGATTTGGCACATAACAACAGGATTTTATTCAAATGAAATCTGGCAGATTTATCACAGATTTGGAAAAGAATTTTAACAACTGAAATGCAGTTCTGCGACATACTTAATATGTTACCTGACATAACTAAAAACAATTAACACATTAATATGATAAATGCATAAAAAAATGAATAGCTTGCACAATATTTCAGTAATCACTGGGCGTAAGCAACTTGTAAAATTCTATTTTTATTGCAACCTTTTAACCAAAGATTTTTGAGATTGAAAACTAGAAGTGATTCCAATGAACTTGTGTGTATTTATATTAAACATAAGTATGATTAAGAGCAGATGAAAAGTCTTGGAAATGAAGTGATGTCATGCATTAGTCATTAGCTACATACTCTGCAATCTAAAAACTTTCCACGTTTTTCCGTGTTTATAGGTGCTGTATTTGCTTGTGTGCTCTGCAGTTTTAGTCTTTTAAAGCATTTATTATTGAGCAATAATTTTTATAGCGCACTAAACTTCATTAATTGTCACGGCAAAGCAAAGCGAATTATTTGCAAACATACCCTTTGGTAGTGTGGCAAAGCCAGAGAGCTTAGGAGCTGAGAAACGGGATGTGAGCTCCTTTCTCCGAGCCTGTCCATTGTTTTCCACTCCCTCATTGCAAGAAAAGTTCCAGAAAGGTAGAAAACCTCTACAAAGCAGTCTGATTTCTGTCTCAGTCTACTAAAGTTCAACTCACACTAAGGAGATGCCCATCAGGTAAGTGTGGGTTGTCAAAAAAAAAAAATAGGAAATAATTATTCATTTTTTAATTAGTATTTCTCCTAGGTATTAAAGGTATTAAAATTCCTAATCCAAACATTCCAAAGCCAGTAGAAAACTTCCTGCTGTCCACTGTAACAGTCAACAGCACTCCTCTGTGGGTCCTTGCAATCAGACTACTGAAGCGTAAATGATTCGTTCTCGTGTGTCACTTCCTGAAGCGAAGCAATTAATCCATCCATGTCTTTTTAACACTTTCTCAGTTAACCTTTCATCGAGAAACAAAAACACACAACAGAAAATTAGAGGTAAAAACACTACGGCTGCCTGAATTTCGAAGCAAAGAGTAAGATCGATAGCTGTGAGGACTTGAAACTGTGCTCTCCTGTCTGGCATACAGACGAGCATCCTCTGTGAAGTCAGCGTGGGAGGCTGAAGCTGCTGACACACAAGTCAGTCACTAAAGCAGAAACACACGCAGGAACACAAGCGCGCACACACAGTAACACAAACACGCCACTGTCACTGCCTCTTGAATGAAACGTCTCATAGAGTCCTCACAAAGACACAGATAAAGAGATGCATTCAAAAAGTGAGAATGAGATGCTAATATAAATTAGCAGGTGTTACTGCGCTTGTTGAATGTGTATGCATGGGAGTGCACCCTAAACCGATGCACTGTGACTAATTAATCAGTGCCTGTGATAGCTTAAAGTTCAGTGGATACTCCTCACCTCCTCAGTCTTTAAAACTGCATATTTGGGCCATGACTACAATTCAAGTGGGAAAATAAGGAACTGATGCAAAAGTCCAGTGCTCGGTTTATAATTGGTCTGACAGCAAAGCATTAAAAGGCTATTTTATCTGTGTGTGTGTGTGTGTGTGTGTGTGTGTGTGTGCTGCATGGTTTTTAGCTTTACAGTTGATCATACTGAGCGTAGGAGGACAAGCCTTCTGTGGTGCTATTACCAGATATAACCACAGCCACATGCACAAATACGCACGAAAACAAACACACACATGCTGCTCATAAAGCTCTGTCAGGCGGGCTGTTTCTTCCTTCCCAACACAATCAAACAATTTCACAGGAAACTACTTCAGGACAGTTGCCTGCATCTAAGCAGTTTGCATGTTTTTTGTTTTGTTTTGTTTTGTTTTGTTTTACAATCGTATTACTGATGCCAGGATTAATCAGCAGTGACAGGAGAGCTGCATTCTGACTGCATGAGCTGACAGCGTGGCAGAAAGTAAAATAAGATAAGGAAGTACCTGAAAGCTTGACTGTGGTGATGAGTTCCTGTGTGAGTTGATTTTCCACCTTATCGCTGTCCAGTGTGTTCTGGGATGTACGTGAGGCAATAGAGATGGCATCAGGCTGGCATGCTGGCGTCTCCCTGGCTGTCCAGCTCCCTCCCCTCCATCCCCTGCAGGCAGACATCATTATAGCAGACCCATAATTACTATGCCAGTAAACATTACATTTACTCTATAGGGTTACTTTAGTATTTCCAGTGGCCGACTTAGTTTCTGCCTGGCTGCAATTCTTAACAGTCATTATCATGAAACTTTTTTTTTTTTTTTTTGCTAAGCGCAATCTACTTCCAGCTCACCGTTCTGCCTTTATGTTTAGTTGTAGTGGCTTTAGGGATGTGGATGGGTTCCTTCAGAGCTCCCACGCAGGTGGACTGTTCGCTCCTGTATGACCTCCCGAATGTGCTTGATCCAGTCCTGCTTGTTCTCGATACTTGAAGCCTGGTGCATGACAGATAACTGGGTTAGATACATAAAGTTTCTAGAATACAGCTCTTAAGTGCACCATCTTTTCTCTCTTTCTCAAATACAGACAGGTAGATCAGTGCTAACAGCAAGCAAAACATCGGGTCTACATACAAGTCCTAATTTTAGTTATTATTATTCTGTCTGTTCCCACAGGAGTGCTTGAGCCCTGCAATCTTTCACTTGACTCACATGTCTGCATGACAACCAGCAGCTTCACTCCAAGGACAACTATGGACTGTTATTGTGTTTATTTACATCACAGATCCAATGTGTAGACGCTGCTTTCATCCTATAACTACCCTCATTTAAGTTTTCTCTTCCCATTTCCCTTAGCAACCACGACTGTGACTACTGTGGAGCTGAGTTATATAAGATACAGTTTAAGATGATCATCAGAAGTTATGTAATAAGACAGATAGCCATACAGCACACATTGCCAAATCGTAACACACCCTGGGAGCCTTTCTCTGTGCCGGTCTCAAAAGCAAACACATATCTACACACACAGCATGCATAAAACATTGCTTCTGACTCTACTGTGTGAGAACTACCAAGTTGCTTGTGAGGTTTTGGATTATGACCCATCAAATGCTATGGTTATGTGATGAGTTCATAAGTAGCAGAAAGTAACACTCCGCCCCCTTACAGGGCCTGAACTTTGCTGGATGAACAAAAGGAGCTATGTAGGATTTAGTGGGGGTGGACTATAGACATGGAGTGATTCTTCTTCATGTATGAAAACCTGCACCACTTCCTGTAGGAGAGGAATCACATGAGGGTGTACGCTCATGTGAAAAATAGCTTTAACAGGACTTTATGTAGTCCCAGATTCAACAGCTTGTAGATTCAACTACCTTAACACAAATAACTTGAAGTAATTGTTTTTAGAGGTGCTCACACCACTTGCTGCTGATCAGTTAGTCTAGTGCATGTGGTCAGCAGCATCAAGCTGCTAACTTACCCTCTTATTTCCTATGGAAGCAGTAAGAGTTATACTTAGTTTTTCACAGGACTGAATGGAGCCCTGTAAAACTTTCTTCACACAACTGCATGTTAGAATAACAATACTATAAGTGCCAAATCGGCTTAGCAAAAGCATTTTGGTTCTCACTTCTACCACAGTCATATCAGATCTGTTGTAACATATTCAAAAGAGGAACAAAAAATATTTGTTAATCTTGAAATACTGTTAATGTAAACAGGAATTTTGTCCATGGTCCATTAAAATCAGCATCTTCATACCTTCAGAACAATCTTGTTGTCTGAGGTCGGGGTCCTCCCCACCCAGAGGGCAAACTTACAAGGATCTCCCTCCACATGTTCTGTCACTCCGAGCTCTGATGTCTGATGAGAGGAAAAACATGCAAGCACATTTAGATGAAATATAAAAAATGTAAGTTTTCCCACTTTGCAGTTGAATTCTTCTGCCAAGTCGGTTCAGACTTAACATTTGACCTTCTGGAAATAAAGCGTCATCACTTCATATTATCCTTATAGGCAGCTGTGTCAAATTTAGTCATAATCAGCATTTGACATTTGGAGTTAAGGCCAAAAAAGTGTGTTTTGCGAGGTCACAGAGGATGTTTGTGCCAGTTCAAGGTCCTCAAGAGATCTCATGTTCAAGAGGGGACTGGATGACAAAGAGACCGACTTATGGAACAGCATAATGCCTCCAGCACAGAGGTATAAAAATGATGTGATAACAGCCTGTAACCCAGATAAAAACAACAGGCGTCTCAGAGGGCCTGACACGAATCCACCCAGTACAACCAAATAAAACATTTCTTACAAAGAGCTTGCTCTTGTACAGGTATTTGCTGCGTCCATTGGAGTCTTTCACTTCTTTGCTGAAGACCAGGGACATCTCAAAGAGGAAGAGGTGTCGGTCACGACCCTTCCGGATCAGAGTCTTAGGATCCCAAACCTGGAAGGACTCCTGGAGTATCAGCTCTCCCTGGGAGTCAATGTTCCCATCAAATCCTGAAGTAGAGAAGGGACAAGCAGGAAAGAGTCACTCAAGGGATGCTTTCCTGTTTGTGCACTAAATGCAAATATGTTTGTGGGAGGCAAGTTGAAATAAGTTATTTCTGACTCATGGCTGAGTAATTTAAGCTCAGTGACTATTAAAAGAGAGGGACATATTGGGATTTCTCTCAAAACAGCAATGTGACAGGTTAATTATTGGCAACAACAGACAAGCAAGGCAAACAGGTGTGTATAATGAAAACACAAGAGTTCCATTACTAGCAGTGTGTGTGTCTGTGTGTGTGTGTGTGTGTGTGTGTGTGTGTATATAAATATATACCCACCCTCCAGCATAGACAGGTGCATGGCATCATTGGCTTTCTTTGGGACACTGAGCATCACTTCCAGACCATCCTTGATCTCCCCTTTTCCTTCCTCACAACATGTCAACAACTCCTACAATGAAGCACACAGACATATAAACACGGAGGGATTTATATGAAGACTTCGTGAATTCACTTAAGAATAATTTAAATGTATTCTTTACCTTGAGAAGCAACTGGTATTTTGTGATTCTCTGGACTGGCTTGATGAGGTAAGAGGAGATGGAGTTTGCAAGACGATGTCTTTGTTGGATTTCCTGTAAATTGGAAAGGAAAGAGACACTTTCACAGCAAAAGCCTTCCTTCATTTTGAATCATGCAGCACAGAGAGGAACCCAGAGAGCTGAAGATGTCTTTACACCAAAACAGAAAAGATTTATGCTGTCGGTAAAATCAAGCATTGCTTACATCAAAGTAGGGTCCAGCATGTTCCAGGATGAGCTGAGTTGAATCTGGCTTGTTCTTACAGTAGTTCACATACATCTGAAACTTATCAGCCTTAGAACGAAAAAATAACAGTCGTAGTATTTTTTAGTAGTAGTAGTATTTTTTTAAGGACTACTGCACTGTGCCATGTTTTATCATTTAACACAATATAGAAACAACATATTGTTATGGTGCAACTTTATCTTTTACCCAGGTTACAAAACAATGGCCGACATCTTCTGGAAGCTGCTCATACTTCTCCAATTCCTTCAAGAAAATACTGTACAGAAAGAGGAAAAGGTAGAGGGCCAAATTTTTAGGTGCTAAATGGGACCTAACGGTATGTCTGATGCTTCTAAAACAAAGATTTCTATTTGAAATAACCGATGTTGATAGTAACGAATACAAAGTATCGCAGATTAATGCACCACTGACTTGTGATGAAACTCATAGAGGTCCTGCATGTTCCCAAAAATGATGTGCTCCTTGTTGACAATACCAGGAGGAATTTCCTCCACGCCGCTGGTCATTTCCCACAGGTAGGTCTGCACAAACACGCACACAAGAGCACAATTAATTCAACGCCTAGACCTAGACAACGCCTCTGACGTGCTTAAACAACAGTGCAACCATTTTAAAGAACAATATTGCAGTAATTCAAGAATGAAGATTCGTGTCAATACATACATCCATACACTCTCGTAGGTCTCTCACGTAGGCTTTCTCTGTTTGAATCAGCTCTGCCATTATAAATCTGAAAGGATATAAAGAGACAATGATGCACTGCAGTACACTGCTGTAGCTGACAAAATAAATACATATAAATTTAATAAATAACAGGAGTCATTTGTGTATTATTATCACAAACAAAATGTTTAAGAAGGTAAGAAACGTACAACAATGCTGCTGCGCCTGGAAGCATTAAAACTCCCCTGTGGTTCACTTGTAGTTTGTTAAGTTCGTCACCGTGCACTCTGAACTCCATCACTGTTTGTGTACACACCTGAATGGTTCTGAGGTAATCACTATGATGTCTGCATGTACTTTGGGTTATTTAACATGAAACTACACATTAAACCTAACATTATAAAATGAAAGCTTGCCTGAAGCTGGAAAACGTCAACAGCACTGAAAATTCTCTTATACGTTAGTTGGAAATGACAGGACTGAACCCTATGACTCGGAAAATGAGGTGTAATCAACACGTCTGTTGCTCTTACTCTTTCCTTCGTGCTGATTTCCTCTTCTCCTCATTGAGTTCATGGGCAGCGTCCCGCAACTTGACCTCTGACCCCGGAGCACTGGCTGGAATGATGTCCAGTTGCAGCTCTTTACTCTGAAAACATAGGAGCCAGTGGTTATTATGTGGTGCACAACAGGACACATCAGTCATTCGGTTCAACACACCAGTGAGTGATGTATAGGATTCATTCCAGGTACAGGTTATATGGCTCTACTGATCACATAAAGCACAACATGATTTTTGAAAAGCTGTAGGCCACAGCAAATACTTATAATGCCTAGTCATATCTTTATTTCTATAACCCATAGGTTTGTGGTCTTATCACGTAGCACAAACCAGATGAGTGCACATATAGCCTGCAGTTTGGCTGTTTAAAATTGTTTGAAAGAACAGCTCTAATATTATCAGTGATGGGCACTCACAGCCTTGTTTGAGTCGGAAGAAATGCCAAGCGCTGTTTCCAGACAGGTTCGGTATTTGTCCATGCGGAGAGAGAAGTCCCTGTAGCGTTTGTCCACTGAGGACACCCATTTCTTTATTTCCGCGGCATGGGCGTGGCCCTTGTCACAAAACCCATCCGCCAGCTGGATCAACAGCTTTACCCGCTCTTTGGTTTGCTGTCAATAGCGAGGGAGGGGGCACAGAGCGGAGAGGGATGGCCGTAGAGAGGAAAGGTAGATGGCAGAGAAAAAGAGAGAGCGTTAAGAATCGGTGTGTCGCCTGATGGACACAATAGACTGCGCTCTAACACAATCACAGTGACACAGCAAAGAGGAAACAGGACAATATGCTGCCCTGGAAATGGGCCTCAGAGAGTGAGACTGTGCAAACATACACAAAACACATCCAGTAAGTACCAGGTATAAAAAAAATTAAACAAAAAAACTGCAAGCAGGGTCTTCCTCCCTCTTTTATAGATAAATAAACAGACATAAATGTACACACACATACCTTTGCTGTGATCTGGAAATCTTCATGCTCCTTCAGTAGCTCCTGTGTGTGGTGAATGCTCGACCCAGTGGATGTATGTGTGGACAGGTAAAACTCCCCAGTGTCATGGATCCACTCCAGGGCCTGAGTAAACAACCAATTGCAAGTGAGTACGTATAAACTGCAGGGAGTTTAGTAACAGACAGTTTAACACAAAATATCACCAACCCATATCTGAAGACCTGGTACACTGAAAACTACAATAAAATAAACCCTAACAGATAGTATGTGCATATCAACTAACAATAATTATGTGTATAAACTGACAGGGGTCATTCTGTAGTATTTTTGCCTCCAAGGATCCCTTTACAATTTGCTACAATCAAATTCACAGGAATTCTGGTTTAGGAAAGTTGACATCTGTATGATTTTATGAATAATAGTACGGCACGGAAATATTATGGCTTATTTTTAATTCCCATGGTGATCTAATCAGTTAACACGTTCAATATGCCCTATTTAATTTCTCTCCTTTTTACGGTTTGTGTACTTTTAAAATGGGCCTGCCAGTGGTACCTCCTAACCAGTAGTGGCAGAACTGGTCCAGTCAAACTGTGAGACCCAAAACATTTGAGCCCCGGGGATAAAACCTGGACCGCCCCAGAATAGCCATGTCCTAGAAATGCACGTAATGTCATCTAGTTTCATTGGCTAAGAGAATTGCTCTGCGCATATGCTGTGCTATCCACGCACCACTAGAGGGAGCCAAGTGGCTTGTATGAAACAACCAAAGGTGCCCTGGTTTAGAAAAATAAGGGGAAGAGTCACAGACTCTAACTTGCTTTGGCTCACTCATGAAAAGAGTTTCAACCAGTCAAAGGCATGTTTAAATAAAGCATTCCAGTTGTAAGCTCAATCTGCAGAGCGTAAGGACATCCTGCCTGCTACTGCAAACAATATTAACCAAACTTTTCTCACAGATCATTGAATCCTTAAACAGAGTGAGACTTGTTTGACTGAGAAATATTGAGTGTTCTTTGGACTTTACCCTACCTCGGATCTCTTATTCTACATTCAGAAGCTTTCCAAGGTTGTGCTGACATGTAGGGAAAAACAAGGAGTTGGTGACATACTTTGGAAAGGTTTTGTAGTAACTGCAACCTTTACATGTCCTCACCCACATGATGGCAGCTATCCCTAAGACATTTTTGCATATGTCTGCCTGTCTTCATCACCTCCAGTTAAATGCAACATTATAAAGAAACACTGACTAACTGTTTAATTCCAAAACAGAGACAAAACAAGATGGAAGCTGCAGCTGCTCGGTAACAAAATTAATATGCTGATGTACTCCCACTCCAAATAAGAGACTTATTTCTACTTTTTCAGCCTGCAGCAAATCAAATACCACAATGCAGTTATCTGCTGAGCCTCATGCGCAGATTGTGCTTATTCCCACTTCACATATAAACAAGCACACACCTGTTTGGCACTGCGTTCAAACACTACATATTGCTGGCACTGGTCCAGTCTCCGCTTCCTCATGGTCCAGAAGTGAAGCACTCTGTTTTCTCTCTGCAGCAGCTCATTCAAGATATCTGGTGAATTAAAACAAGCACTTTGCTTATTCAAGCTGGTTATGTACAGTATGCCGGCTTAACACGGGAACAAACTGGACACACGAAATCACAACTTCTATGAATAATTTAGAATGGTGGAAAGATAAAGTTCAGTAAACACTTTACATTGTTGGCTTAACCCCATCTATTAATAGTGATATTTATGTCCTTGCATGTGCCCCCCCCCCGCATGTAAACGAACTGCTGCATTTATGGCAACGAACACTGTCAGCATCAACTCTTGGTGAGTATAACATACTCTCTGTCTCTCCTTGTGACTGTGTACATGCACTACACGAAGCTGCAGTTAAGAAATTACTGTACCCTTCCACAGAAACCCAGTAAGAGAGAGAGAGAGACAGAGAGCGCTCATCTGGATTGGGAATAGCAAAAGTCCAACACAGATTTTTTTTAAAAAATCTCAGCAGCAGCATTGTTGAGATAAAATGCTATTATACGCACATATTTGCTGCTTAAACAAAGATGCATCACAGAACTGTGAAGTTGTAATTTTCAACGTACACATCCATCACTGTGACTGCCTGCATTCACACTTGTTTTCTCTTGAATGTGATATATAAATCTTGCTCGGTCCAACATATAAGGACCACCTTTACTGAAAAGTGCTGAAATTTAAAGTCAGACCTGAAGAGATGTTAAGATGCAATCAGATTAATGGCAATGAGTGCACGTCTGACAGGGGCTTAAGTTAATACCAGCTCGGTAAAAACATTTGTAATGGTTCCTGTAAACTGTAATAATGAGATGCAGAAATGATGACAGTTTTCACTGAGGTGTTTACTTACTCTTAACCTGAGTCTCTGGAGCTTTGACGTGGGACAGCATGCCAGGCATGTTGACACTGTTTCTGTGCAGGTACTTTAAGAAAACATCAGCATTGCGTCTGGCTAGTGTACAGGCCTGTAATTGTGCAGAAAGAAGACAAATGTTACTCAGTGGGTCAATGGATTCATATCCTTATAATCAGGGGTTAAAGTGGGATTTGGAACCCTAAGTTTCAGTGTAGCAGCACAGTGTCTATGATGCCTACTTTGCAACCCACAGCCACTACAACGGTGGATTTTTTCCACTGCTACTAAAGAGCATCATAAGCTTAGATAAATTACAATGCGTTATCAATGCATTCTAATTATAATGCAACCATGCTGCTTACATTTCAGCAATATTGCTGAGCAGTAGGTATGGCTTTAATATTTTCAATGATGCAAAAATTCTCAATGATGATTCTCAATGCTTAATCATAGTCTGTACTATTTATGGCCATGAGTCTTCCCTGATCAAAATTATGCTCAGGCAATCAAAAGTTAGCATCACAGGCTAATCAATAAGACTGCAGCCTAGAACTGATGTTACTATAAAGAAATAAAGGTGTGTAGACTTTGCAGACAGGTTCTGGAGTGACATTACTTTCTCAGCGGCAGCAGCTAGAAGTAACACCAGGATGCAGCACATTAAAAATGAACTCACTTGATCTTATTTTGCATTAAACTGCTCATCAGATTTAATTACTCTTTAAGTGAGCGTGTGTGAATGCCATTCCAGATCAGTCTATGCCACTTTAACTGTAGCTCAAAATAGAATATTGGTTTAAAAATCACACTGAAAATGCTTTGACATTTATTTTCCTATTTGCAATAACATCATCTTTCTCACCTTGAGGAAGGCCTCTTTCTGCTCCAGATGTTTGCTGATCATGGGAGTGACATGGTCTGACTCACTGTTAGGACCCAACTTATCAGCACCACCACACCATCTTCTCTCGCTTATACTCCTGCTCAAGACTTTCTAGCACACTGCACACCTAAGACACAGATGACACAGTATAGTCTGTTAAAACTGCTCTTCAGTGAAGCGGTAATCCCCTCCTGGTCTAGACTTTTATGCAATTTCTGCAAATCTGGGCTGCTGCAAGCAGGTTTCTTATCAGAATGTAACTCTGCAGGCACTTGCTTTGGGGACTGATGCTGAACAGGGAAAGTGCATATTTTATAACACTTTTTCTTTTAGACTTAAACTTACTCATGTGTCAAGATCATATATTACTTTTGTGGCACCCACTCCCACACACACACACACACACACACACACACACACACAGACAATAATACCTGTTCAGATGTCTTGTAGAAGGCCACGGAGGCATTAACCAGCTTAAGTCTGTCCTCCATCTTTAGCATCAGCTGCTGCCAGTGGTCTGCCACCTTCAAATCAAACAAAATAAACCAGTTTATAAGTACCGGCTACTGCACTGCCTACGCTATTTTCCCTTAGAGACAAGCAAAAGGAACAATACCTTTTCTGCACAGTCTCTGATCATATCCATGTCATAGTGGTTTGCCTGGAGTAGAGCCTCAGCTTTCTGCTGTACCTGCAGTGCACTCTGATGGGTTTTCTGCAGGCAGGGGAAGGTTGATATGAAAAACAATGAATTTCAAGGGGTGTATGAATCTCTATATCTACTTTGAAAATTCCACCTTATATTCCGGTGGGCCCCACAGGGCACTTTGGTAGAGATCTGAGAACTGAGAAGCAACAAAGTAAAGGCAATATAAACAAAAGCTGTGTTTGATTATAGCTTTGCCATGAAGACTGCCCTGGAGTGAGCATTTTGGAGAGGAAATGAGATGGAAGGTACAGAAAAAAATATTATCTGATTATGTTTGCATTACAGCTTCTTATTGGACTCAGGGCAGTTGAGGATAAAGAAAAGAAATTAAGCATATCCTGCTACCTTTGATAATACTTGTGCAGCATAAGTCTTAAGTCTGAAGCATCTGCTGTGTATAGTTAAGGAAGATATTGCTTTCTTACCTTCACCACACAAAATTGCGAATCAGGAACTTATAGTTATGTGTTAAAATGTCACTACACAACAATTTAAAAAAAACAAAAAAGTTTAAACAAAAAAAACCCCAACTTTGCTCCTTGTGTGAAACTTTGCATGTATGTGAGCGTTGCAGAAGTAGGTCAGGCACAGGCCTGCATTAAAATGAGCCAGTCTCAATAGAGTTCAAAGAAATGCACCTGAATAATAAGCAGTGAAGAGAAGAAGGAAAAAAAGGAAGGAAAGTAAGCAGTGAGAGAAGAAAGAGAGGAGTATATATACTGGTTATTCATAATTCCATTTCATGGCTGACTTGTGATCAGAAGGAGAGGCGGTATGGAGAGATACCAGTCTAAAAAGAGTTTTAGAAAGGCAAAAGGTTGAAAGATGAAGGGCAAGAAAGCAAAAGAGAAGCAGAAGTGAGGGGGAAAAGGCAGCTAGACCTTTAAAAAATGAATGAAGGTAAACCCCGATGTAGGGGGTGAGGGGGTGGGGATTAAGGTTCTACAAAAATGGAAGCAAAAACGAGACATCCGTGTTTCTTTTTACCTCTATGGCATGTTGAAACTGTTCATGCTCCTTTTGCAGTTGTTCGGCTTCTTGTAATGAACTGGCTGTGATCAGACCAGCGTTCAGCATGGACTCACCATTACGGATTACCAACCCAGCACCTAGAGCACGCACAGAAAGTTTATTTATTTATTTTCAAAAGAGTGGCATCAATTTTATTATGATGTTTCAAAAATCGCTGAAAGACAAAAAAAGTGGACGAGTCATGTTATTCTTTTCTTCCTATTTATCCTTTCAGCAGCTTCACATTTGTATCTCTGCTATATCTTTTTTTTCATTATTGTTACTCTGTGACAGAAATACCCTCGAATACTTGTTTCCATCTTTTGCACCTTTAAACTACACCTTGCTCACATTTCCTAATGCACTTACTCTACCTTAAATTTGCCTTTTCTCCCTCCATCTGCACACATGCTGCCTGCAGCGCGCAAAATCACATTTGCTTTCAGTTTTGCTGGCCTAATTCTAGCCAAAGGTTAGTCTTTTGAAGACACCTCTCTCCCTCCCTCTGACTCAGCAAGCATGCCTGCTGAGTGGGCGTAGGCAGAACTGCAACTGAAGCTTGGCTAGAAAATTAATGACGCTACACAACACTGACACCTGTTTTTGAGAGGCTTTAACAGGGTCAGTGTTTCCATTGCACTTGCAACGATCTGAGGCGGGACAGGTATGAGGTTAGCTTTTGAATCTTAAAGGAGCTGTGTGCACATGTGTGAAAGAACAGCCATCTTATAATACCCTTTTATAATATAGTCCTTTATTTTATCATACCACTACATAAAACACCACTTTATCTACTTACAGTTCTTTTGTTTTGTTTGATCTGCCTTATTCCTATCGTTAGGCCTCCACTCATATTTACACACAGAAAGCAGTCCTAATAAGAACGTACTTCTGAGTTTGGGACAAGACACAAAACAGACAAAGTAATACTAGCAAATTTAGCACAGCAATATTTGAAGACAGTTTAGTGGCATAAATACACAAGCTACAATTACAAGATTATGGTTGTTCCTGACTTTACTGTAAAAGGGTGCAGTTAGAGGATTCACAGCAGGGTGTGTAATAGCTAAACTTCCATGTAGGGAGGGGTGGGGGTGGGGGGGTTGATGGCAAAGGCTCTTGAGCTGTATTGTTTTCCAGATGCTGATCCAACATCTGTAAAACTGCTGAATTCCTGAAATAATATTTACTAACCACACTGAGAATTTCTATCCCACTTTGGATTTTCTAGGTGAATATTTACTCAGTAAACAGGCATCATATTCTGCAAACGCCTGAAGCTGCACATATAGCAACCTTTCCCTATGAATGATTCACGCGCTGCTGCATAAAAAAGTATCTCCGTGTTATCACGCTATCATCATACTGTCAGACTTGCATTTGAAATGTTTTGCTGCAGCGTTCTTCAGAAGTATCAGTTTCATTTTTTTTTTCCCCCCGCAACCAATTTTTTTTCATTAGTTCTACTGCAAGTTAAAGTGTGAGACTGCTGTTATTTGGCTGCATCACTGCAATAAGAGCCCTTGTTGTGAAAATTGCCTCTATGTTTGTTTTTGTTTTGCTTTCAAATATCAGCGGGAAAGATTGTTCCACATGATTGTCTTGCTGTAATTGTGTTCTACCACTGAATGAGTAGTGGTAGGGAATGGTTAGATGACATGTAAAACAACAGGCAAAGCAAAGAAATTACTTTTGCTCACTATCAAGGACCATTATTTTTGGTTTCTGTTTGCCATCTTTTTTAAATCTTTTTTCCCCCTCTTACAAAATTTCCATTTACACTCCGGACCACAATTAATTTGACAAACAGGCAATTTATTGCTCTGTGCTTCTGCACATTCAATGTCCAATAAAATAATGGACACCACATTAAATTACAAAGGTGCTGGTTCAATTTGACATTTCTGGTAATATTTGAAGAACCTTGTGGGTAATATACAGTCGTGGGAAAAAAAAAGCTTTCATAAGACTCTATGCAGTACTGTGAAACACTAATAACAACTTAAAGCAATCAATTTCTGTATGACTTTATCAGTGTCTCACATCATTATGGAGGAATTTTGGTCCACTCTTCTTTGCAATGTTGTTTCAGGTCATTCATATTTGTGGGCATTTGTATGTGCACAGTTCTCTTAAGGTTCTGCCACAGCATTTCATTACAGCATTGAGGTCTGGGTTTTCACTGAGTCATTAGAGCACCAGATCTTGTCCTTTTTCAGCCATTCAGTTATAGATTTGCTGCTATGCTTGGGATCATTGTCCTGTTGTATAACCCATGTGGCCAAGCTTTGGCTGTCAGACAGATGGCATGACTCAATGACTGCATGGTGCCCAGGAGCCCAAATCATCACCCCTCCACCACTGTGCTTGATGGCTGGTATGAGGTGTTTGTGCTGATATGCTGTGTTTATTTGTTTTTACCATCTCCACCCAGTTCTCATCTGTCCAAAGGATATTGTTCCAGAAGTCTTGCAGTTTGTTTAAATACAGCTTTGCAAACCTCAGTGCTGCCATGTTCTTTTAGAGAGAAGAGGCTTTCGTCCTGGCAACGTTTCCAAACAAGCCATGCTCGTTCTGTCTTTTTCTAATTGCATGAACTTTAACATGTAACATGCCAACTGAGAGTCTGTGAGCGTGGCTCTTTGGTCTTTCACAGTTTCTCTGAGCACTACACGGTCTGACCTTCAGGTGAATTTTGTGGGGCATCCAGTCCTGGGAAATTTGTGGCATTGTGTTAACACACACCTGAATACTCAAGACCAGCCAACTGCCAAACCTATTGGTTTTACAGAGGTGGTCACACTTGAAGATGATCAGTTAATCAAGTGCATTTGATTAGCAGCACCTGGCTGCTCCTCACCCTGTTAATTCCCATGGAAGCAGTACTTAATTTTTCACAGGACTGCATTGAATCCTGTGAAAACATTTTCACATGACCGCTTCCTTTGTAATACATGATGCCTAATGTTTTGGAGGTACATGCATCTGGACAGATCAAAGTGGAGTGAGTCAAATTCATATTTAGTGTCCTGATGAAAATTTAACGCTGCCGCCATTATTTCACTGCAAACTAAATGTGCTCAGTAATGAATATTTATGTAAACAGACAGATTTTGGGGAAAAGACAGAATGAACAAAGGGAAAAAACAGAAATAAAGAGAGGGGAGAGATAGAGAGAGAGAGAGAAAGAAATTGTTGACACAGAATGAGTCATCTATCCATGGTCATGTACAGACAGAACGTAGTGCAGTCTTTTAACACACACTAACAAACTCTGCTCCAACTTCACAGTATCTTGTAGCAATAATTTGTCAGAAGGGTTTTCCACTTATCAGCGTCACTTCAGGAAAAAAGAAACCTCACGTGGACATTCATGTGTGAGTATATGTATGAGACGCATACACGCAACTCAAAATATCTAAATATATTATGAGCTATCAAATGTCACTTATGACACTTTGTGAGTATAATACAGACATTGTTCTCTCTCTCTAAATCTTTTTTACTTTGCATTTAAAGAGCTTTTGTTATCCCCACTAAACCTTACTCACTGCTGCATCTTTGTCTCTCCGTATTCATACATACCTGTTTGACTTCAGCCTGTAGATGCCTTAACTGGACACACTGCTCCAAGTGTCTCCTGTGCTGCTCTGCTGCGAGGTCCAACTCCTGCTGCTTCTCATGGAGAAACTCCAGCAGGTCCTGAACCCGTGTGGCCATGTCCACATCTCTGTCACATAACAGCTCCACACCTGCAAAAAAGTGGGCATTCTGTTCTGTTAGCAATAGCAGTGTTGGATATTACATATTTTTGTATGCTATTTGCTCTTCTAAAACATTCAGTCAGTGATCATCCATAATCTGTGGTTACCATAAGCAGAATGATCATACTATACGCTACTGCATTTCCCTGCATCTGGTACAATAGCAGCAGCCACAGCTGGGTGGCTCCATATTTTGCACTCTAAAAATTATTCATGGAAGTCATGAGCAGGGGAATGAGCTAGGGAAATGACAATGCAACAAAGGTCTGGCCAACCAGAAGTCAAACCAGAGACTCAGCTCCCGAGGGTATTTTAGCTCATGCACTATGTGCCTTAACCACAGCCACCAGGTCACCCCCTTGAATAAATACTTAAGGTTTAAGAGTATTTATATTCCCTCACTCACCAGAAGCCTGGACCTCTGTGACATACTGCAGCAGCTCTTGTCCCTGGTGGATGACGTCAAAGGTGAGGTTGTTCATTGTAAGCGCTTTGTCCGCATGATGCTGCAGCCTCTGCTCAGCCAGTGTCAGATCCTCCGTATCAAAGTCGCTCATCTGCTGTGACAGTTCCTCGTTCCATGACTCCAGGTCTGAGATGATCTGGGGGCGGCAGAGAGGGTTAAGATGGAAATAAGTGTTAATTTATTTCCTTTTTACATATTCCCAAAAAAGATTGCGACTACAAAAAACCCCCCACAATTTAAAAAAAAAATCATTCTGCACGGATGCTTTACTTAAAAAACAAACAAACTAGTGACCAAATACCTGACAATAAACTATTTTCCCCAACATAAATATTCAAAGGTAGAAATTAACACAGACAAAAATATCAGAGCTGTTTCATCTTTGATTAGCAGCTCAGGCACTTTAAGAGGTATCGCAAACAGCCCACTGATTTCTGCAATAATAGATAACATATTACAAATGGTAATAAACGGCTGGTAGAGCAGATGTACTCAGATGTCGGCGCTTGCCTCTGATTGCCCACACAGCCTGAATCATGATACCAGGAGCACCTTGATCCTGGCAACATTCAGCTCTGTCTCCATGCTGTCTCAGATTTTTTTTTCCAAACCACAGGGTGTAATTTTCGCTTTTTCCAGAATTTATTTACCTCTTTCTCTGCGGCCCTCATCAGTTGTAATTAAGGAGAGAATCACTTTTTTATGAAAACCATAATTAGAACAAAATGAACTGTTTTTCTAGTAAGTTTTACTGTATGCATCCTGAAAACATTATTAGCAAGCTGGTATGGTGGGGAATCATATCTTAATGTCAGATTTGAGCCTTAGAGAGTGACATTTACAGTACTGTATGGGGACTAAATCAACTTATCATATTTCAACATTCATGCTTTGTGCTGTTTTAGTAATATGAGCAAAATTCTGAGGTCTCTTTGGAGGTTTGACCCTAGTGTCTGTCCTACTGTACATTTAGCTGTTCAGTAACCTTAAAAATATATGTAAAGAATCTGTTACTTTGAGAGTTCCCTTCGGGTAACTTGAGTCATCATGCTCTAACAAGTGGACATCTATGTAAATAATGAAAATATGTCTTGCAGTAGCTTCTAACAGTGGTAAAGGTCAATGTCTGTGCATAAAGGAAAATAAGACGCTTTGGCAGCTGTCCTCTTTGATTCGCAAATAGCTATCCTGTTACAGAGAAAACCTCCAACACAGTGTTTCAATCTGAGACAGAAAGAAAACGGAAACAGGGACACAGAAAGTCAAAAAAATGTTGAAGGAAGGTAAGGAACACTGATGCCTTTATGTTCCTAATCATATGTGACTAAGACAAAACCTCTCAGACAGCGCTGTGTTTATTTGCCCCTCAGGCACACCCCCTGGCGCAGATTGCAAGAGTTGGTTATTTGATTCGTAATGCAGTTACACAGCACAGTGATAAAACCTGAGAAATGATAGTGCTCCATTTTAGCAATAGTAATTTACAGCTTCTGCATAATGTATAATTATGATATTTGTGATGCTTAACATTTAGGGAACACTGAGGAATTAATAGCAACTATGATATAATAAAGACTATACTTTCAGGGATCAAAAAACTTTTCTCGGGGTTTGTCACTGGTGTTCTCAGAAAGGTTAACCCAGTAAGGGTGAGACAAGTGAGGGCTTTAAATTTCTCTCTGGGGTATATATGAATCAGGCCAAATTTAACAAACGTTAAATTCCAGCAACAAGGAAAACCTTTTCTTAAGTGTTTACCATGAATAAATACATCTTTTGTCGATATTCATAGTTCAACGGTCATCGGTTAAATGATTTCCCTCTCCCAGATTCAGACGGGGATTGGACCACGGAAAAAGAAACTCTTTAGTCTTGAATACGGGTCATTAAAATTCAGCTGATCAAAAACCATGAAAACAACACAATATATGAAAGACTACTGCACGAGTGTAACTCTTCATTGAATAAGTCTACAAAAAAGTAAGAGAAACCACTTCTACAACAGGGAACATTCCCTGCCTCCATGTTAAAAAAGTGCCTCAGCTATATGACACTGTGCCGCAGGAATTTGGATTAACAGAAATTTCTCTGTCATAAAATCTCCTGTATAGAGACGTTTTTTTTTGGGTTTAACACGATGAATAATCTCCTCCAGCCATTCCATAGGAGAATAATTTATAATATCATCTAAACCAATATAATTACTTTACAAATCTGCCAGCAAAAGTTTAACAAACTTACCAAGCATTTATTTTTACTCTGGTCTCCTCTCCTCCTACAGTTGAGTAAAATGCCCTCTGTGTACAAAAAGACCATCTCCTTCATCTACAAGGACTAAGACAACTAACTAACGGAGGAGAAGTCTCCCCTCTGACTGCTTTGGTCTCGGTGCTGTGCAGTCATACAGAGCTTATTGCCAGGGAATAAAGAATTGAGGGAGGAGTGTATGCCTCACCTCAACCCGTGCCCTCATCTCTCTCTCTTACACACACACACACACACACACACACACACACACACACACACACACACACACACACACACACAAGTTAAGCCACGAGGGAGTGTCACTGTGCAACTGCGTGTGTGTGTGTGTGTGTGTGTGTGTGTGGGGTGGCAGGGAGGGCAGGGAAACAAATGCCTTCTCCACCCATCATATTCCTCAAGCTCCATCTATTAATCCTGTGTGTACATGTGTGCAAGTGAGGGTTTACCTGACCTGACATGCACATTTAATGGATACCTCTTCACGCCATATCAAATTTTAGATAATTTTCTTCACATATTGCACTGGTTTAGAAGAATCTACATTTTACACATATATCTCTGGTTACAAGCTTTCTCTACTAAGTTTCTTCCTAAGTTAACAATATTTTTGTTCAGCTGACAAGAGCAGGCAACTCAAAACTTAATGTGCTAGCTGATTTGCAATAAGCATTTATAAGGCACTTATTAACATATTTATTGTGTGTAACTAATACCATTACAACCAGGTTTCTTTTAAGGTCATAAGATAGTCATAGATGCTTGTAATTAACAGTTTACAGACTGTTTAAGAACATTAATAAAAGCCCTTTGATTCTTACAATTGTTCATAATATTCACAAACATGTTGTGTCATTGTTGACAACCTAAACTTTTGTGTTGTTTTGTAAGATACATTCATATTATTACTTTATTAGCAGTAAACTATGCTTTTTTTTGCAGCTAATAGATTTATTAAGGTAAATATTTAATATGCACTTGTTAAAAGTTTACATAATGATATGGCATTAACATAATCATACACTCACCAGACACTTTGTAAGTTACACCCATTCAACTGCTCAGGAATGCAAATCTCCAAAAGATTCAGAGAATCTGAACGACAGCTATCGTCAGACTGAGC